>VYXB01007922.1:595843-653905 GCA_013397135.1 Pachyramphus minor
TTGTAGTATATATTATTCCATAAGATAAGTAAGTCTAATTAGTACTGGTGTAGTGCGTGTGATTTTCTTAGTTATCTTTCTAGTAATAAATCTTAGTATTATATCCCTTAAGTCAAGTCTCTGTTTTGTCTGTATAAAACCTCTCTCAACTGATAGTAATTGTGTGAAGGGGGGAGTTCGAGAAAAAAGGTTTTGATCCCCTGGGTAACCCACGACAACATGTTAATATTTGGAAAGAACTTTGAAGCAATTAAATATATTACAGAAGTGTAAATTAATACTGCAGTAAGTGTGGACACAGTAAGCTCCCTTATTTAATCTGGCAGAGGTCATAGGACCTCATCACTCATCACCTCATCAGTGTGTGCAAGTGTCTGAAGGGAGAGCGTCAAGAAAATGGAGCCAGGCTCTTCTCAATGGTGTCAAACAATAGGACAAGAGACAATTGTTAGAAACTGATGCACAGGAAGTTCCATCTGAATATGAGGAAGCACTTCTTCACTGTGTGGATGACTGTACAGTGGAACAGGTTGCCCAGAGAGGTTGTGGACTCTCCCTAATTGGAGATATTCAAGAACCATCTGGATGATTTTGGCAGCTTTATCTCTTGTTTAGATGGATGAACCCTTCAGTATGAGAGGTTGCTGTTCTCTGAGAGGGCTGCCTCACTTGAGGAATAAACGGACACAGACAACCTCTCAGCTTCGATACCTAGAACAACGCATTTCGTGTGGCTGAAAGGAACCGCTTCACGCACAGGTCCCGCTGAGAGCAGGGGGAGGCTGCAGCGGGGTCGGTGCCACCGCGGCCGGGGCCGGTGCGGGGCCGCGCTCCCTCCCCGGGGATTGTGCGCGGCCGCTGTGCTCTGCCCCCGCTGCCCACTAGGTGGAGCTGCAGCAATAGGTTTCCGTCGCTGTGCTAAGGAGGCGTGAGCTCCGAGCCGCTCTGGAAGGCGACGTTCGGCTTAACAATTCAAATGTATTCCTGTTAATTTGTATTTGATAAAGGTTCAGGAGTCTTTTGTTGTGTGTCTAGTTAGCCTGCGTGTTACACTGAGAGCGTTTGCAAATTTTCTGTTTGATTCTGAGCCTTACTGTGAATTTTTATGTGGCTGTATACCTGCGTGTATTTGTTTATACGTGTGTGTGTGAGTGTGTGTGTCTGCGTTTGAAGGGTGGGTATATAAAAGGCAGGAAGAAAAATCTATGTTTTCATTGTTACTATTCTCATGAATGAAGTGGTAAAGCACAGGGTGATGCCTAGTCTCTACACAATGCCAATACATTATTCCGAGACAGGTAGAATTTAAGGATTTGATTGTCTTCTGTGTACAGCTCAGTGGGTCCAATGCTCAGTACCCAAAACTGAGACAGGACTGTGCTTACCTTTCAGAAACCTGTTTTTTCTCTCTGGGTCCCTTTTGGACAGTTTATTAAAGTAAGAGCTCAACATCCTCATTCCAATCTTCAGCACGAAAAGTCAACATCCTCTTTTTAAAGGGTCAAGACCCCCTATGGCGGATACCTCTAAACACTGAAAGGCTGAAAAAAAAAAAGAAAAGTCAGGTGGGGTGGATGTACAAGTGTGCTTGCCCTAATGGTTGACAGCAGATTCAGGGCTACAGTTACTTGAACAAAAGTACCTGTGATTCGGTACTCAGATCCATGACCATGTGTCTCCTTTTAGATCTTGGCCCTTTGTGGAGGGCAGGGTACTTGAACTTATGCACAGAAATTACAAAATCTTAATTCAGGTGTAAGATCTTCAGGCACTGTCTAAACCTTTGCTACCTCTGGCTTGCTTGGCTGCAATGAGCCACTTTAGGGATCTCAGCTTTCAGCAAGTAGGAATCATAGAATCACAGAATGTGTAAAGTTAGAAGAGACCACAGTGGGTCATCTGGTCCAATGTCCCTGCACAAGTAGGGTCATCCTAGAGCACATTGTACAAGATTGCATCCAGATGGTGCTTGAATATCTCCAGTTAGGGAGACTCCACAACCTCTCTGGGCAACCTGTTCCACCGTACAGTCACCCTCACAGGGAAGAAGTGCTTCCTCATATTCAGATTGAACTTCTTGTGCATCAGTTTCTGCCTATTGTCTCTTGCCCTATTGCTTGGCTCCATCTTCTTGACACTCTCCCTTCAGATACTTATGTATGTTGACAAGGTCCCCTCTCAGCCATCTCTTCTTGAGGCTGAACAGGCCTCTTTCAGCTTTTCCTAGTAGGAGAGATGCTCCAGTACCTTGATCATCTTTGTTGTTCTCTACTGGACGTGCTCCAGGAGTTCAATGACTCTCTTGTACTGAGGAACCCAGAACTGGACACAGCATTCCAGATGTGGCCTCACCAGGGCTGAGTAGAGGGGCAGCATCACCCTCCTTGACCTTCTGGCCGTGCTCTTACTAATACACCTCAAGATACCACTGACCTTCTTGGTGACAAAGACACACTGCACACACTCACGGACAACTTGTTGTCCACCAGGATCCCCAGTTCCTTCTCTGCAGAGCTGTTTTCCAGCAGGTCAGCCCCCAGCATATACTGGTGCCTGGGTTGTTCTACCCCAGGTTCAGGACCCTGCATTTGCTTTTGTTAAATTTCAGAATGCACATGGTTAGTGTGAGCAGTGCTCATATTCATTCTTCAGAAATTGCACTGCCTTCCTTTTTGTTGTGAGATATACTTCTGACTAATGAAGTTCCCTGTAGTTTAGACCCTGTGTAAATTAGATTATTCCTGTTTTGATGCCGGATCTTGCATGAGTCTGGAATCTCACCTTCCCAAAAAGTGTCTGGGTGATTTCTGAAGTGTCGTTGGAAAAAGTATTTAAATCTTGTGACCTGTTGTGAGAATCCTGGTCAGGTATCAGAGATTCTTCTGTACTGGAGGTTGTCTCTTCTTTACAGTGTAACATCAAGAACCAAGGGGTTGATGAGCCAGGAGCACCTTCTATGTAATAGTAAAGATAATGTGAGTGTGTGGTGAGGGGGTGTCTGTGGGTGTCTCCAGACTGCAATACAGCATGGTCTCAGTCTGAGGTAGTTGCACAAGCTGTTTTGGTTACTTTATGAATGCAGAAAGCTGTGGAGGGAGATGGGGGGAAAAATTGTTTGCCTGATGAAGTGGCTGTCACCTTTTTACACAGATGTATTTTACTATGAAATTAATATGCTTCTTAATCTTCTTGCATGCTTGTGATGGTAAAACTTGTGAGATTATTTGGAAATACTTGTCTAACGTATGTCCACCTGATGGAAATGCCATCCCTCCAGCATTGCTCCAGCAAGGGATTCTTTGTAAGCTCTTGTCAGAGTGGCAAACCTTGAACACCCTCTTCTTAATTCATAGGTCAGAACATAAACACACTCGAGCATCTTTGATCTAGAAACACAGGGTAATGTTTCTAGTTAAGTGTTTGTCTTCTGAATTTTTACTGTGACTGCATCTCTCCATATATGACAAAAAAAAAAAAAAAAAGACCTGGCATTTAACATCAATTTTTGTGCTCAAAGAATGCAGAGTGATCCTTTCCAACTTCCATGTTTCTTTCTAGACTTTTTTTTAAACTTCAGGGAAAGTTGCTGCACTGGTGTAGGTCAGACTTAAGTAGGAATGTCTGAAATGACATTCTATCAACAGGAGAGTGCCTGTCTCTCTTCTTTTCTTCTTTTACTTTAAGTTATCCTGTAAGGTTAAGAAAAGGTAAGAGGGTTTTAGAGCCTTTTGCCTGCAGTTTAATGGATGAAAGAGCTGCAGAAAATGGAAGAAAAATTTCAGGAAAGTTACCTGATCCCCGCAAAAAATGACCAGTCATGAAGAAATCTGTGAAACTGAGACTCTCATGGTGTGACTAAGTACTAGCAAGACTAAGGTAGGCCATGTGACCGTTTCAGATGAGACTGTCCCTGCTACTGTGAACTTATTCCACAATCTATGTTGATTTTGAATATTAATTTTAGATAAAGAAGTAGGTATGTTCTGCATGCAAACATAATCATAGAATCATAGGATCATAGAATTTACTGGGTTGGAAGAGACCTCTGAGATCATCAGGTCCAACCCTTGATCCACTACCACTGTGATTCCTAGATCACAGCACTCAGTGTGACATCCAACCTCATCTTAAAAATAAACCCTTAATAAAGGGTGAAAACTTATCCATGAGATGTACCTCATGGTGAGGCAATGGAGTGAGAATGACAAGATGTTACTGCTGTGTGCAATGGGAATGAACGTAGTAAGAAAAGATTAGCTGTAACATAACTTTTTGTTTCTTCTTTTTCTTTCTTTCTTTCTTTCTTTCTTTCTTTCTTTCTTTCTTTCTTTCTTTCTTTCTTTCTTTCTTTCTTTCTTTCTTTNCTTGTGCTACAGAACCCTAGGAATGTCATCCAAATAATGATTGTTACAGTGTTTGTATCATAATTAAATTATGTAATTAAAATGCAACAATCTTTTAGACTGCCTTTCTAAGACAAGAGCCTAAGCAGTAGCCCCTTATGATGGTAGGAAGACACCATTCCACCAGGAACATGTGCTACTCAGCAGCAGGAGGCCCCACGCAGCAGTTGACCATCATTATAGCTGTGCATTATAGCTGTGCTTCTGGAATGTATCGGGGAAATCTCCTGCCAGAAAAAAGGTGCATCTGGTAAAGAGTAAGCTACATATTATTTCACTTTAGGTCCTGTAAAAGCTAACCCGCTACTCTTTGAAGACTAGTAACTGTATTTATGTAAGTGGTACAATACAGAGAGACCCGTTGGCAATTAGCCTACATTTGTGGAATAATCAAAGCTCTTGCAGGCTTGCAAACTAGTAAAAATATTTGTGAGGAAAGCAAGTATCTAAACATTTTTGAGCCATTTAATCTAATTTTGACTGGATCTAGTAACCTAAGTCAACAATTGGACACTACTCCAGCAGCACTTATTGTTGCAAAGGCCACTGTAGAAGAGGGAAATTATGTTCTCTGTTTCATACTGATTATTCAAGTTCAGTAATAAACCCAGAAGTTTTAATTGCAATATCAGTTGGTAAAGTAGCGCCAAGTCATTTCTGACATTTCAGGTCACAAGCAGTGCTAGGAGCATCTTTCATGTTTGGTCTCTCAAAGAATTTTCAAAATGTATCATCTAGAGTGGGTGGAATAGACCACAGGATAATCCATTCTGGTATCACTGAGGCCATCACAATTCACGATAGCTGAGATGCAGAGCTCTTCCATAATTATCTACTTACAGAAGGCTATTTTGATGCAAGAAATATATTGTCAGCCAAATATGCAGGATGAGGTGAAGCTGAAATGCTGATATTTTGACACATTGCTTTTCCAACTATAAGCAGCCCTCTTGGTGCAAGATGTTATTCTGACTACTGTGATTCTGATTCCCTGCATCCCTATGGTGAGTAAACATAACACCCTTTATTTTTGGTAACAGAACAAACAGTAAGCTTCCTAATGTGTGTGAATACATGCAGCCATATTGTCTATTGAAAAATAACCAAAAGATAACCTAGAAGGGAAATATATATTTATTTAATTTCTCTTCCGCTTGACAGAGTGTGAGATTATTGAGATAAATTAAGTTCCACTCATGGTGTAAAACTGGAGCAGGCAAGAAGAGGTTCAGGCCAAATATGCTGGCATAGTTTAACATAGTGTCAATCTAGAAGGGAAGCTGTTGATCCTCTGATCATTGCTAGAATATAGTGTAATGGTTCCTTTGACACTTTTGTCTTTTATTTCATCAGTATGTAGTACATGACATTTTGTACTTGTGAAAGGTGCTGAACTGACAGGCCTTGAGACTGAAGTCTTCTCTTTGTACACATATCAGACGATACATAGACAAACACAGCATCCCCTCTCTGCTTCTTTCTTTGTCTTTCCTACACTTCAACTGCTTTCTTGCTGCAGCTTTCTCATATGACCACCATTTGAAGTGAAAAGATAACCTGACCTCTGCTAAAATTCAGCAGTTACTGTTTGCTGTTAATGTTACCAGGAAGGTTGCTTGTCCTGTGTGTGGTTTTGGTTTTTTTATTTTTTTTGTTTGTTTGTTTGTTTTTTGTTTGGTTTGGGGGTTTTTTTTTTTTTTTTTTTTTTTGTTTTGGTTGGTTGGTTGGTTGGGTTTTTTTTGTGATACAGAAATATATTTCCATGAATTTAAGTAATTCCAGCTCATTTCATGTGGGTCACAAGCCGACCATTAGGCTGTAATATCTTTAGGTTACCGGTGACCCAAACTAGACTTGATCTGGTAACCTACAGAAGAGGTGAAATGCTCCATATCCATTCCATTCCTGCTTGTATATGAATTGTTCAGTATAAGGTTAATCATGCATACTAGAATTTTTTTTTTCTCTGAAATACACAGTAGATCTGTGGTTTTGTCCTTTCTGTCTGTTTGAAGCAGACAAAGGGGATTATGAATGGGTTGGGTAAAGCAGAAATTACAGTTTCAAGAGTACCAGTGAATGCATAGCAAAATTATTATGTTTCATAATATTAGCAAAATTTGTGTCTTTATCCACGTTGCTCAGAATTCCCATTGGGAATATTGGATCCACCATACAGATCAGAGAGACCAATTTTGCCTGTAGTATGGACTTCTAATGGCTTTACCATTCTTGCACTTAGAGAGAAGAGGGGTGTAGGGGAAGGAGTTATTGTCTCCTCTCAGTTTTTAATACTGTGACCATTTAATGAAAAAGAAAATATGAAAGAATCCACATTCAAGATGAACAGCTTGCAAACTATAACTTCAAAATGTATGGTTAGTTTCTGCAGTTGGCATTTTCCCAAAGTATTTCTGAAAGGGTTATTTTAACTGTGTCTATCATCTACTTAAAAATAAAGTAGCATAAGTTGCCATTCTCAAATAAAAAACCACACACAATAAATCTGTAGCTATCAGACAATTTGCATTGAGCAGCGGAGGAACTTGAGGTGGGGTGGGGTGGTGGTGGTGCAGGCAAAAAGTTCAAAATTCCTACAAATCAGTTTTCTGATCAAAAATTTGGGCAAGATCTCTTTACTTTTTTTACATAATTCGAATCTTTTTACTGTCTCAAATTGTTTCTTGATAAGCAGAGATGTATTCTACTCTTCTGAAAAGGTTTGTTATGTAATTAAGACTCTAGTTATCTCTCACCAGATGTTGCAAATTATTTTATTTTTTTCAAAGAACATGTCAAGAGGATGTACCTTTTATAATTTGTTCATAGTCTGCTAAAATATTGAACAAAATCAGTAATAAAAAAGAAAAAAATATACTTTTTTTTAAGCCACAAAACAGCAGGGTTTATTAATAACTTTTGCTTCTACTATGACATAGAATGAGTTTAATATTTTTAGTAGTAGCATCATATTCCTATTCCACGTAGTCATACAAGGAATCATATGAACATAGGCTTAAATTATTTTTGTCAGGACTGGGTTTGCATTAAGTATCTGTTTAGTGGATAAGGGTAAAAAACTGCCCCCAATCATTTTTCACACTTGCATTTACTTATACTTTCAGACTTGTCTCGGCTAGATCAACTAAATTTTCCCTGAAAGATTGAGAACATATCCAGCTTCACTCCGTCACAGTCCAGAAGGAATTCAGTTATTTCAAGAAGTCTCATTACACAAGATCCTTCTATTACCTCTTGTTATTTATCTTTCAGTACTATCACCTTTTACTACCCTTTCTTCTTTCTTAATTCAAATTAATAAAGTCCTGCAGTGAATGATTCTTCAGGTCCTTTGAAATTTCTTTTGAAAGAGTGAGAAGTCCTCAAAAATCACAATACTCATAAAATGGTTGAGGGGGAAAAAATCCTTTATTCTTTCCTCTAGACTTCAGTGACACTATGAAGTTTCACATAATTTGCAGACTGCATCTCATAAAATACTGGCAAAATTTATTCAATTCAAATTAAATAGATGTAGCACAGAGTAATCTTTCTCTATTAAATATGTCACTTTTTGCAATTGTTTCTTAATATCCCTCACAGCTTCCATCTAAGATTAGCACTTTCTTTGCTGCCACAGTTTCACTAACCTACTGAATTATTCACTGAAGCATAACCTTCAGATATCAGGTTAGAAAGACCTTGATTATGGCAGGAAGTGAACTGTATAAACCATTTTTCTTTAAAAGAAAATTTCTCAGTATAGAAAAGTCTGAAATGAGATAAGTATTAAATGTGTGTAAAAATTAAGTTCATAATTGATAGGAATTTAGTCAACTGTGACATTCCTGTATTTTGTTTATAATAATGTACAATAACATTCCAGATACCATTTAATAGTGTAAAACCATGTCCATTTTTATGGTGCTTATTTAAACCTAAAGTACAAGCCAGGATATCCATGCTGGTTTCAGTTCTAAAGTAGAGCTATGGAATCTCTTGCTCAGATTTAACATACTGGACAAAGAATATTTACATCCAATTCCTGATTTTGTCCCATTTGCTGAAAATTACTTTTAAGGATCTCTCAGCTCTGGAAACCATGGTGACAGAGTGGAAGGCTTCCCTACAGCAAACCGCTGTTATTGACCATTACTTTGTGCCAATCCACTGCTGAAAGGTCATTTGAACACCTACCAAGGAGACAACAGCTTCGGGAACGCTTTCTTTGTGAGTGTTGAAATACAGGCTCACCACTCACTTGTCTGCTTTTCATGACCTGTCCAATGGCACCCAGGAGCTGAAACGTAATTGTGAAGTTTAACAGGCTTTTAGAGGTAGTATGATAGCAAAATGTCAGGGCAAACAACATTCTACAAATTATTCTGCTAGTCAAGCGTACAAATTTTCATAATGACTTGACCTAGACTAGGAACAAAATGTGTTTTCCTAACGTGGGTGATAACTGCATAATTATGCAACTGATTCCGCTAATATTATCAGCCTGATGTTACTTTCCCAGATGTTAGAGAAATGGCACAGAAAGAGAAAATAGATGGTAAGATTGTGGGATGTTGCATATTAGTGCAGTTCATAACAGAATTTTCTGTCTAGATTTGTTGACCATAATTTGAAGAACTATAACATAAAACATGCTGGACAAGGATTTAATACTTCGTGTGTAGCAGAGGCTTCAGCAAAACAAATTTTGTGCAGTGCTGTGAAGTGTTCAGTTCCTAAGACCTGTTTAAACCTCTTGCTTCCTGATCTCTGTCTCTCTTCCTCCTAGTGATGTTTGTGGTTTACAAGGTTTTGCAAACATGTGGAGGTGTCACTTTTGGGCAGCTAGATTTACATTTAAATGATTATGTGAATTCACAGGTCAGACATAATTTTAAAAGACATACAAGTATTGCAAAGGAAACTATTGGTTTAATGAGCTTCTAAAAAAGTTATGTATGTATATTGCTCTTCAAGAGCCCTTACAAAATAAGAAGTGTTTAAAAGCAGTATGAGAAAAAAATTGGGTTCATGTTGTGGGTGTAGAGATTATTTTTCCTTTATGTTTAATATACATTATGCATACATACATCATAAAGACACATGCCATCATATAACTTTGTATACATTTAATGTAATAATTCAACTCTGTATTTATTCTGTGTTTATTAAAGAATTATGCCTTTGACAAAAAGATCTGCAGCTGTGGCATTTGAATTGCAAACCAAAAAAACATGTGAAAGAATTAAACTTTCTACATGGGAAAGAGGCTAAAATTTTTATATAGGGAAACTGATAATTTTGGACTTAGAAATATATGTAGGAAGTCACTGTGGGCATGACTTAGTGTGTATTGTTCATTTCAGTTTAACTACATCCACTGAAACTGCCTGGGAATTGCATCAAGAGGATTCACAATTCTTTAGTTCCTGCGTTTTTGCCTTTTAGTAATGTTTGCTAAAATCTTGTCAGGCTTGAAATAATTGGAAGTAACCGAAAATGGAAGCTGTAAAAGACAGAAGAGATTGTGGTAGTGGTTCCTCCAATAAAATAGACAAAATGAATGCTATTATGTGCCTGCAGATTGCATGATAATCTGAAACCCTGATTAAAAGAAATGCTATTAAATTGATTTTTAACTTTTTTTTTCCCCCCCCAATTAATTGATCTGCCATCAGGCTATAAGAAAGGTTGTGTAATCTAAAGCAAGCCACATTCATTTGATTTTTACTTTCCCTATGTTTTGAAGAAGCAGGTGGTTGTTCACATGTAGAAAATTTGCCTTTATGGGAGTGATAGGAGAACCCATAATATGGAAAAACCCATAAATATGCTTGCTCTATTGTTTCTGAAATGGCTTTAATAATTTCTGATTCTGTATATGCACTTTTACAGAATGCTTTAGAGTTGGAATCAATAGAAAAAAGTCTGATGAAAGACGGAAAAGTATCACATCAAAACTTGCTTTTCATGTCAGGACTTTGTGTAATTGATGGACAAGCGTGGACTTCGAATGTTACACTTTCTTCAGATTTGTAGGCATTTGGAAGGTTAATAGCAGACATATGGTTGCCAATGGCAATCCCTATGATTTGGGTTGGGTTCAAACAGCCATTCAACACCACTTGTCCCCACTTATTAATTCCTAAAGCTAGCCATGCAGATTGTTTTGGGGGATGAAATTTTACGTGTGTGTCTATCAGTTTCTTCTGTATGTATTTATCTAAACATTTATATTTATTCCATCACCACATTACTCAAGTGTGAATGAATCTTGGTTGACAAGTTAGCTGTAAGGAATGGAAAAGGGGTATTACCTTTCCCATTTAACAGAGAGAGAGAGAGAACTAAGATTTTAAGACTTAGAGAAAGTTTCAAAGCAAATAAGCATCACTGCTGGATGTTGCTGTTGAAGTGCCTATGCCTTTGCCCGCTTTTACCTTTTTTTCTCGTGTCCATGCAGAAACCTGCTTGAATCTTCTGTACCAGTGGCTCCTTTGGATTGCTACTAGGGATGTGCTGGTTCTTGGAAGCAGCTTTGGGATTCCTAGCTTTTTGTATGATGGAATTCATACAAAATGAATTTTAGGCGTATATGTGTGTGCCTGTATGTACATATTTGTGATTCTTGGAATCATTAAATATTCACTGTCATCAGGTATGTATATACAGATATTTTCGGGATAAACTGCATACACTATTTGATGATAGCCAAGATACTTTGGGATCTAGTTGTAGTTACACTGTGGAAGTGGAAGGTGTTCCAACAACCGCCTTTTTTTTTTTCTCCTTAAGCAGCTGATAGATACATCCTCCAGGTACAGTGGGATTGGAAAAGAACTTGCGAAGCCATACCCCAAGGCAGTTCAGTTGCACCTAGGGAGATCTAAAATATTATCCAGATAACATGGAATGGAAATGTTCTTTCAGATATTGCTAGGCAGCTTGGACAAAAAAATAAACCCCTGAACTGTGTTTTGAGTCCACACTTAGTCCGGTCTTGGTCACTATAGTGACCCCTTTCCCTCATGCCTACACTGCTTCTCCAAAGCTTGACTCTGTTCCTATGTTGTGTATTAGAGGGGAAGAAACAAATGTGAGACTTCACGCAAATCTGTTGATGGCAGTTTTCAGATCTCTATCATGTTCTGTAGGGGACACAACACAGTCATTGCTAGACTACTTGAAACAGGTGCTGTTGCTCTGATTGATTTATTCAGCACACCTTCATACATTTCCTTTTGATGGCTCATGCTTTCTGAGGCACATTCCTGAAAGTGCACAGTTAAGACTGTTGGACAATCACATGCAAAAGCAATTCTTAGAACTAATGAGGAATAGAGAAAAATAGTTATAAAGACAATCTGCTGTTATATGTCAAGACTTCCTCTCCTTAGTCCTCAGAGATCTGTTTAGTATAAGAATGATAAAATAGCTAAACAGAGATAGAGTCTAGCTGCCCACTTAAGAGTCCAGTGTGTAGTACAGTGTGTTACCTGTCCCCTGGCAGAGGGGCATCTGGTAAGCATCTCAAAGTTGTGAAATTGTTCAGAATCAGATAAAGATAAATTGCAGGTATATTGGGGGTTTTGTGCAGACAGATGGGAATGTTTCTAATGTAAACTGGTGTATTATTATTCTCACTGTAGCTTGAGGGGGTCAATAAGGACCACAACAGGTTTCACAGCCCTATGTATAACCAAACGGCACCCATTAAGAGTGTTAGTCTCTCCCTTCTAAACAGCGTAAGGTGTGAAGTGAACCCTCTGTTGTTAGGCATGAGCTGCTACTAGCGTCCATCTCCTGCTTCCTCCCACTCCGTACTATCATGACTGATATACCTGCATTGCAGTTAAGTTCTCCTGTTAACAAGCTAAGAGGACCCAACTTCAGATCAGGCAGCTGTAAATATGTTTGGTTGAGCTGTGCTGAAAGAAAAGAAAACTCGTGAAACTGTGTCTCAGACACAGGAAATGGAGACTATCATGAAAGAGTGGTGGAGAAAAAGGTCACAAGAACACTGATAGCTTAAAAAAAAAAAAAAAGAAAAAGAAAAAACCAAGGAATAATAAATGTGGAAAGAGATTAATAGATTTAAAGATTGCAAAAAAGCCCACAGCAGATGGAGGGAGATTCAATATTTACAAATAAGAGTGAAAATTTAATTTGGAAAGAAAACACAACAAAGGGGCTTTCGAGAGGGAACTAGTAGGAAAGGAGGAAGGAGGGGGAGAGCGGGAAAAAGGACTGAGGGAAGAACAAAAGAAAGAACAAAGAAAAGAACAAAACCTTCTCACTCTGCAGTTATTGTATTTTGGCGATAAATATTTGCAGGTGGTAACAATAATTATTTCCCCACTTCTCCTCCCCTTTTCCCTTTTAGAACCAGCTCACAAATCAGTAGAATCTCCAAAACAGATGAAACTCTGAAAAAAGTGAGTTCTGTGTCTAAAAGCACAGTAGTCACTCTACAACATCCCCATCACTGTAATGATGTTTTCCTCTTTTTCAGAGTGCTGCAAGGCACATGGAACTGACCCATCCTTGTACTACACTAACCTTGAAGCAGCCTCTCTCTTTTAAAAACAAACATAATGAAAACAAGTTTATCTTTGAGTTTCATTGACAGATCCTGGGCTTATGCTCTCTGTGTGTTAATGTTTCCAGTTACACTTGGCATTTTTCTAGCATGTTTGGACTTTTACTATTTCTGTGCATATTAATAGTAACATACAAGTGTGAAATGTTTCTGGAAACTTGCCCCATTTCAGTCACTGGTGCAACTCTGTGCCCACAGGATGGTCCAGTTTCCCTCCTTCTCTGTCTGCTGGAGGCATACTGTGAAACTCTTTCTTTTTTTGCTGTGCAGTTTCTGAAGAAAATCAGAAAGCGTTTGCAAGTGTGTCTCTCGCATATTTCTATAATTTCTTGGATAATCTCTGCTTGTGCTTGCGCTGCATTCAGTGTACGGTGGTGGCAGTTTCACCTGCCCACTTTTATGTGTCATTAGTTGTCACTGTGCTACCATGTCTGTGTAGACACATCTTTACCGAGTGCTGCTTCGGCATCATGTCTGGGCCTTGTAAATCCCTGCAACAGTGCTACAAACGCCGCAAAGGCTTTGTGACAAAATAGAGAAATGACAATTAATGATGTCTGAATTTAGGAAAAGGAGGAGAAACGCACTTTGGTTGTGTGAAAAGATGCATTTAGAAGCTTTTGAGCACAAGACAACATTTTACAATTCAGGTTACAGTTTTAAAGCCTGATAAAGAAACCCCTTCGTCTGCCAGAGCTCAAAGCGTGCATTAATATCTACCATTTGCAGAGCCTCCCTACTTCGGTGGGGGCTAATTTTCTTCTGGTGGGAATGTCACTGGGTGATTGAGGAATTATCACTTTGAAAAGAACCTTAATCGTGTGATCAGTCTATAAATTAGATTTTACTCAGTGCAAGCTGGGGTGGTGGGACTGGCCCCCTTGACTTCAGGGGAACCATTCACTTCAGTAAGGTTTTACATGGTCTGGACTTTGAATTTAAGAACAAATATTTTATTTTCTGCCAAATATACGATACGAATTAATCATACTATATTATTCTTAGCTTTGCAAATGCTAAAAATATATGCTCATTTAATGTGCAAGATTTTTGTTTACAATGGGCACTAAACAGAGAGAATGTCAGTGTAAGAAGAGATGGACTTAATGGGTTAAAAACTGTGTAAATGTTACTCTAGTTAAATTACAGCTTGTTGTTCAGATGAATACTCTCCACTTCTCATATAGCTTTAAATTATGGACAAATGCTTGCAATTGTGAACTACCTACATTGTGGCTGCCTGTTCCCAGGCTTCATCAACCCTAGCTGTCCAATGGGATTACTGTAAGCTTTCACGGCAGTCTGCCAGCCACTGATCAGAAATTCATATCCCTGGATGTTAGATTGCTCTCTTTATTCCATCCTTGTGATGGCTGTGATTGCTGTCATGGTGTTAGGTTAGAAATTAGCATTTTGTGGCCCAAATTTTGCCATCCAGAACATAATCAGAAAAAAGATGGGGGGGGGGGAGTGGAAATCAAAGAATAGTAATTTCATCTGTCAAAGAAGGGAAATGCAGTGTTACCATGATACAGATGTCTATGAAACTTAGGTCAGGAAATGTTGTGGTATTTATGGTCCTATTTGGTGAATGCTTATGTAGGTGGTGTTTTTCTGTTACTACAGACCTCTGTTCATAGATTAACGCTTTTGTGTAATAAATAAATCAATAAATAAGTAGATAAAATCCATCGATAAAACTATAGGTGGGCTTCAGAAACTCTTAAATTAAAAAAAAAAAACAAACAAGGATCTCTAACAGATACTTTCAAGGACATGCTGAATTAATCACAAGAGGCTGGTTAGCAGGAGGTCAGAGAAAGACTTCTTAGTATCATTTTGGGTCATATGTCTAGAGGTGATGGCAGTATGTATGTGCTGTATTGTAATATCCCCTTTCTAGTTTTCTTGTCTCAGTCAGAAAAGGCTGAACACATATTGCATAGGACTCTTGAAAGAAAAGATACACTGGCAAAGATCAGTGGTTAGGAGTTTTTCCTGTTCTTTAAAAGTGAATCATATCTGACTGACTAATAAAAACATGTCATTGTTTTTTTGTCAGATTCGTACTATATTCAGCATATTGTATCATCAGATTTTGTATTCCTTGCATTTTATTTTCTAAAAGTGTTATATCTAGTGATTAAAACATGGTGATTTAAACAGTCCAGTAGTAGTTACTGATAGAATTAATGAACATTTATTATTGTTCTAAACAAAGATTTTTCTCTTAACCTGTTTCAAAACAATTCATCAGGGCTTATTACAGAAAATTATGGAAAACGACTATTCAAAATTTAGTGTAGAGATATGGTTAGGTCCTTAAAGGTAGCTTGTTATTCTTTTTAGGCAACTCACAGACATGCTAATTTTTTCTGTCATTAGCACGGAACAAGCTGGAAGGATTCTGACATGCGAGGTGCACAGATTCTGCTAGGAGCCTTGATTTTTATCCACCCAAGCTTATCCGTCATCTTTAATCATGCAAAAAGCAGGATTACTTAATCATTTCATTTTATTGAAAAGAAAAAGAAAGATTTACATTAAAAGGACGACATGCAAGAAAAAAATAAATTGAAAATGATTATGAAGAAAATGTAACATAGAGACTAAAGCTCCATTGGTTCTGTGATGCTCATTTAAAGCAATGATTTAGTAAAGTCAAGGTATAAAAGTAATGATGATGTTAGCTGTTCAAGTATAACCATCTCTGCATTTTAACGTACATTCTGACATGAGGTGTGTAGTTTGTTATTGCACATAACTAAGGAAGATACTTTTCTCACCTACGTTGTATTTATTCCTTGCATTAAGTTGTATTTTTGTTTGAAATAAATGTATTTTAGCACACAAATGTTATGAGGCAAGGCATACTAGCGTTTTCACAACCACTTCAGTATACATGTGCCTGTCTGTTTATCTCCCTATATAGGACAGGCAAAATTATACTGATTTTTAGACAAGCTATGAAAAGTACTGGTTTACTGCAAGTGTGAAATTTATGTTGGAGATAAAATTAACAAGTTGTTTGTGAGTGCCTTCTGTATCTTTTGGATTTTAGATATTGCATTGAATGCCTTGCCTGTTCTAGGCTTCCTACACTTAATTTAATATATTCTTTTTTGTCGTTGTTGTTATCTTTAAGCATTTTGAATATTCTTTTAAGTTAATATAATTTTTTCTCATATAACCTTTATGTCCAAGTATATCAGAATTTAGGTAGTAAAAGAGGTGGGGAAAAATGCACCTGTAAACTTCTGATGTCACAAAGCATTTGTTTAGGAAACACTGCAGTTTCCAAAAGAAAGTTAGTTGAAGGAGATAATGAGGACATATTTTTGTATGTGAATATATACAAGTGGTGTATTTCACCAAGGAAAATTATTAAAAGCACCAGACTTTTAGGGTTTGGTCTGATATTTACATAAAATAGTGCATTAAACAAGTAATTACATTATAAATCTATGTTTACCAATTATATAATTAATAATTCATTCTACTGTACTGAGTGAATTTAAGGTTGAATACTCTGGTGCCAAATTGTTTTGAGTACATAAGTATTTAATAAAATCTGAAAATTTTCCAACTTTTCCATTTAATAAAGCTATATTAATAAATAAAATATAATAAAATAATATAAAAATAATAAAGAATTTTTTAGGTGTTGAATATTTGTTTTATTTAAAGGAGTAAAAAAAGAGAAAATTAAGTACATTTTTTTTCAGTTTTATATCAGGGCAAAAATCTTGTGTTGCTGTTGGAGTTGAGAGTGTCGAAATAAGAAATAAGCCAGAGAAGATAAAAAATAGATGTACAAATGTCTATTTGTATTGTTATTCACTTTCTGACATTAGCTCTGGTTACAGCTTGCCTGTTATAGCTGACTGTTTTGAAAGGTAACCTTCTAGTAAGAGGGAAATGATTAAAAATGTCGTAGGGTAAGATCATATAAGTGGGGAAAAGATTGGAAGTCCCTAACTGCAAAGCCAAGTTTTGTTTATATGTTGTTTTGGATTTTTGTTTTAGAAAGGATGTAGTTATTATTATAGAAAAAAAATTAAGTCCATAAGAAATTTAACCTTCTTATAGATTCCTCCTGTTAGTATAAAAACTCCCTGAAACTCTCTCTGCTACCATGGACATTTTAAATATTTGAGATCTAAAACACTGCATTTAGTTAAAAACCCCCAACCAACAAAAACAAGCAGAAAAAAACCCCAAACAAAACAACCAAGAAAAAAACCCAAATCAACCCACTTCTATTTTTTGAAATATATTCTATTTTTGCTGTTCTTAAGTACATCCATCTACCTTACAATTTCACAAATGTTAGAAGTACAGCTGGACTCATAGTGAGATTTTAATACAGGGCAAATGTCACACATTCTGCATAGTGACTCTGAATATTTTTGGGCACAAGAACAATGGATTCGTAGTTTTTCTTCTAATAATAGAAAAGAATATAAGGGATTTTGTACAATATACAGATACTTCCCAGTAGTGAAGGAGTAAAATCAACTTATTTTACACATGCAGACTGAGTAATACAATGAGGATAGAAAAGAGCCTTTCAACAATAAATTGTCTTCCAAACTAAGTAATCTTTCTATATTACTGTAAATTAATCTAGACAGTACTTATATAGTTTATATAACTGGTGTTAGGGTACCTTCCTGATTGATTCATATGACTTTCCTTACTTAGTATGATTAAGTATATTTTTCTCAATTTTTCTCTTAAAAAGGTAGAAGTAATTTTCTTTCTCTCATTTTTTCCCCCAAGCTGACACAGGTTGTTTTTATGGCATGATTAGTGATCTTTTGATGGTTTTCCTGAAAACAGAACTATTTACTGGAAAGAATTCAGTCTGATCTGATAGCGACTTACTTTCATGCTTTTAAAGCCCTGTCCCTAAAAGACCTGCAGATGTATGTTTACAGTTTGAATATTTGCCTATCCACTGAAAAATGTTAGCACGAATTATGTTACTTTGTATTATATCAGACAACTCTTATTTAACCAATAAATTTGATTTAGCAATATTTGCCATGTTATAGCCTGAAGAATCTTCCTTTTGTTAATTTTCTGGATGGATTTTGTATTTGAAATTATTTTTTTTAGTATTTTCTAGAAACTTAATTTCATCAATATTGAAAGTTTCTTAAGTTTTCATTAATTCCTGATAAATTATAGCCATAGTACTGAAGGCAGATACTTAGTTTGTTATATGAAAGAATATAAAAGTCTCATTCAGTTGCTAGAAATAATGAAAGTGTAATAGTCAAAGCAAGCAATGACGAGTGACAAAAACCTACAGCAGATTTTAGTAACTATGACCTTTAAGCAATAGGTGGCAGTGTTACCTAAATACTCTTTGCTTTGAATTGGGAAAGAATGGGAGTACTTAAGAAGGAACAGGACATTTGTTTTACTTGTACATAATTGCAGATTTGTACAAACAAATTTCATGTCATTAAGGATTTTTCGAAAGGTTTTCCTAAAAAAAAAAAAATAAATTCAGTACCCATTATCACTTAAATGACCTACATTTCTATGTTTTGTGATTTATTAGCTAAAATATGATATTGGAATCTAAAATATTCAACTTGTGTCTGAAAAACAAGAACATTTTCCTTTGGCATCCTGTACTTGAAATTGTCATTCATCTTAACTTCATTACATATATAAAGTAATAAACACCAAGCACAGTCTTAGAAAATATATTACAGAATATACTTTTCTGGTTTATTATAAATTTAAGACTTAGTTAATAAAGCTCATAGCACATACTGCTTCTGCAGAGATTACAGAATAAACTTCATGAATTCTTTTAGCATGTACAGCACAATATCACAGACTAGACCTGCACTAATCTACAAATACTGTTTCTCTCTTTATGTACAAGCAGGCACTCCTTTCCACACCTTCCAAAAACCTTGCAGTAGCACAACAAACAAAACAATGGCATTGCACAGCAAAACTGATGCTTTAATATACATTTCTAAACTGAGTATGCCAATATGCATATTCACTTAAGTATAAAATGCTTCACAAAATGCAACATTGCACATTACAACAAAAACAATTAGTTTAAGCCGTTTCAGTCTTCTGAGTGTTACTTATGTATATCTCATCATATAATAATTAAAACACATACTGACCAATGCAGCAGCCATATTCCATAACATGTGTTCTACCTCTAGGATACAGCTTTCATACAGTAGCAGTTCCAAGAGATGTGTTCATCACTGTGTGATAGAAACACTATGCAGTACTTTTTTGCAGTTTGAAGTGTGGCGGGGGGGGGATGTATGTGTGTGTGAGAGAGAAGAGGACTTGTACAGTGTGTAGTCTTAGTTTGATAATTATATCTTAACTATTTACTATGTTACACCTATCAGTTTTTAATCTGAAATTATGATGTTGCTTGTAAGAAGAAGAAAGGTAAATGATAATAATGCCAGCGAAAGAAGATAGTGATGGATAGAAGCAATGATGAAATGTATCTTAAAGGATAGTTTTCTTCTGTACCACCATTTCGTTGCTGCTATGGGATTACAGCAAAATGGTGGCTACTTATATTTTATGGAAAATGTAAATTTTATGGTAACCTTCCTATAGACTCCAAATTGCTTTTCCCCTCCACCCCTATTATATTGCTTTGTTAGAATGAGTGTGTGGTTTGCCTTCTGAATCTCACAGTACTACAGGAAAGGGAAATGCTCAGTTGCAAATTCTGCATCAACATTATAGAATTTATTTACATATGATTAAACCAAAGTATAGTCAGATGTGAAGACCGTGTTCTTTTATAACTACAGATAAGATACTAAACAGTCATAGGTAAATAAATCAGATTTGGAGTGTATTCTTGTTTTGTACAGAACAGAACTACTTTAACTGAGGAAACATTTGTGATGCCTTTTTGGTTTTACCTAAAAAACTTAGTCTGTATTATCAAACAATGATAATAAGTGGTAGACCTTAAGAAGGAGACAAGAGAAAAAGTCCTAGGGCTTTGCTTTCTAGCCTTATTGCTTTTGTGTTCCCAATAGTTGACATGGCATGGAGTGACTAAACTGTCTTGTAAAAGATCCCGTTATCTACCTTCTTGGGCAGAGGTAAAGTACTGAAATAGTACCTTACTGAAACAGCTTTTTGTTTTTGTCACAGTTTCCAGAATGATGCTACCAGTGATAATATGATTGTTCGTAAGTATCTGATTCTTAGAAATGAAAATAATTACAAAACATGGCTATAAATATGATTTTTTGCTAACTACATCTGTTAAAATAGAGAGAATACAGGAAAACAAGAAGTGAAGTGAACAGAACCAAATTAGGAAAATATAGATATGGAGGAATATTGCAATAATGGCTTTTCCTTAAATTCTGAAGGGAAGATAATTTATAGAATGCTTTCTTTCTTCAATTACTCTATTACAGTTAAATTGTATTATTAAAATATGAGGTATTTTTAAAATGCAATTTTATCTTTCTCCATAGATATTAGATAAATATTTAAAATTAATGCATACAATATTATCCAAAATTGCCTTGTCCAATTTTATGATGTTCTTTTTGTAAGTTAGGTTAATTTTGAAATCTTGAGATTTTAAATAGTAGAAAAGTAATCAAGTATTTTTAAAAATCAGCTTCCAGAGTCTTATTGCACTGTTTGTTTATCCGGTGGATACAAGTGAAGTGATAAAGTATTTAATTTAAAGCCTGTTTTAATGGAGTACATGCACTGATGCTACTTATTTTTAAGGAAGCAGGTTGTTCAAGGAGTAAATTCTTCCTTTGAATGTTTGTATATCACAATGTATATTGTGATCATTTGGCATTCTATATATGTACATCCATATAAAAACATGCTCTATTTCCTGGCAAATTGGTTACCTATAAGCAGAAGGGGTGAATGGTTATTGAAGTTTATTTGGATGTGCACAAACACACTATTCTTGTTGGCGTGTCATGGCAGCTAGGGACAGAAGAGCTACTGTGTTGCAAGTGTATTTTTAGCTTCCACTTCACCCTCTACACTTTTTACACACGTGGATCAGTTGATATCCCTCAGCACAAGTGGTGAGTCACAGCATTATGTAAAAACAACATTATTCTGAATCATTTCTGAAAAGTGCTTAAATTTAAACCTCAATATTAAATTTTTTCAGAATTATGTTGCCCTGAAATGCTCTGTGATGGACCCCACCATCAAACATACTTCAATAGAGATTTTAAATTTAAAATGGTAATGATTTATGTTTGTGGTTTTTATTTTTTTATGATGCAATCATAAGATTTTAGTTGCAATATGACTATTTGTTTTGTTACTCCAGTTTCTTATTTATAACCCCAAAGTTGGCAACATTGTTAGGGAGGATCAGGTAAGGAAGTAATTCTATTTTATACCAAATGAAAAAAATACAACAATCTCAAACTACATGACCTTATTTATATTTGGATTGATTATTTTTGCTTTGTGATTTGTTTATTTTAGCTTTGTATTTACATGCAAAGCTTAGAGTACTTTAAAGTTCTATACTAAATGAAATAATGTCCAAGAAGTCTAAAAATCAATTTCTTAATTTTACATGTTTAAAGAGAACTGATGTGCACCATACTTTTATTTTGATAAGAAAACCCATAAACTTAAGCCCCGCTCTATCAATCAATGTATTAATCCTTTATCAATATTAATCACACTATAAAACATAATTTTACACGGGAAAATATGCTATTTAAAACTTCTAAATAGTAGCATCAATATTTGTGTAGTGTACTATAAGTATTTCTGTTTTATAGAGAAGTTCCGTAGTCATTGTTTTTAAAGTTCACTGTTTTATACATATTTTCATTCTTAAAAATAAACGACAAATATATGATAAGCACAAGTTTCAGTATAAGCACTCACACTTACATAACAAGAAAAAACATTTTCAAACCCCACCAAATTCATAATGTGCTCATAGCAAGCCCATACAACAGCAAGAGTAAACTGAAACTTGTCCTACAATATCATAGCTGTGCAGGTTAACATTGGTTTGGTCTGAGTCTATCAGAGTTGCTGTTGTGATTTCTGTTTTCACTGTAGATCAGACTGAAATCAGCTATATGTCAGCAGATGTGGTTAAAAAAATAAGTAGATGCAAGGGTTTATGGCATGTTGTAAATTGGGGGGTAAAGATGGGTCTTTATATTTAAAGAAAATAAAACATATATTTAAATCCTGAATAAGTATACACCGTTCATATACTATAACAATGTTTTAAAAAATTGTTGCAATGCTTTCACATGTAACAATGCTATAATCAAATCTGTTAATTGTTTTATTTCTTTGATTCAAATCATACAATAATAGTAAATATACAGAAACTATTCAGAGGATTTATATTTTGTAGTTTCAATCACACATTCAATTAAATTGTTCTATGGAATAATAAATAAGTTACCTGTTTTATTAGTGTAGATATTGAATAACTTTAAGTTTTATGCTATCCAAAAAGGGCCAACACCAAGAGAACAGTCTCGTCCTTTTTATTGAACAGATATTGCAATTGGTATGGGATAGCTTGCTTTATGTCTGCAGACTTGCTATTCATCTAAAAAGTCAGTGTTTTTTCAGTAGGTTTAGAACAATTGTAAAATACTATTTAACCCCACAAATAGATTTGCGTTTCCTCGATTACTTCTCTTGAACAAACACAATGTTTTATGTAACATCTTGCAAAACAGAGAGTTCAGAAGGAGAATTCAGAAGGATGTTAATTTTGATTCTAAATTTCTAGAAATTATCACATCTTGATATGACTATGAGGTCTCTGTATAAGAGCACTTTGGCTTTTCTGCTTTATTTTACTGTTACAAATGATTGATTAAAAAAATTACAACTTAGGTTATTGTTATGCAGTATAAATAATTTTTTGTGTTCTTAATGTCAGTCAACGAACAAATTATTACCAGATAACTCAGTTATAATTAATCATTCAGACCAACAAAATGAATGTCAAATAAAAAGAAAAAAAACCACAAAAAACCCCCTCAACCCTTTTGTTTCCTCCCCCCCCCCCATCTTCTGATTCTGGCAAAGATAAAAGCTGTGCAATTACATCTCAGCAGCAAGGATGCTGAATTTCACTAGATTTGTCAATCAGAAAGCTCAATTTACTTGCTCACTTTCTTAAAATTTAGAGGTGGGGGACAGAATGGTAACCTAGTCTTCTGTCTCTATGGGTGCAAAATTATTTCCAGCCTGTATATTTACTTGGAAATGTTTTGCCCAGTTATTTTAAAATTGGCTAGCAGTGGGTCACTTCTTGCTCTCTGGGGAGATTTTTCTATTGGTTAACTCACAGTCAGGTTTTTCTTTTTCCCCTACTGATATATTCCCTTTATTAATTTCCTCCCATTACTCCTAGTTATACCTCCTTTTACTATGTTAAATAATTCCTTTTATGCTAAATAATTCCTTTTTTCCATTTTTTGAGTTATCACTGTGTAACATTGCTGTTCTCCTTTTTATGGAAACTACCTCAAATTGGCAAGATCTAAAATATGCTGAGTTAAATCTGCTATAAAGACTTTATTGACAATTACTATAACTTAAACACAGTCCTGCTTTAATAAGCTCAGCTAAAACTGAAGTTTGAATAATTTTTGTTAGCTGAAGCAAGAAATCTATTAAAAGGAGCCCTCTATTTTGAACTGTTTTGTAGTGATGTAATGGGGCCAAATGATTAGGCGTAGCTTAGATAGCCAAAATCCTCTGGGTCAAATTACCCTGTCTGCTGAGAAGCACAACAGAGTTGAAAAAAACACAGATGCTGGACAAATGTTTCTGGTAAGAGGAGGAAAACTCTTACAGGATTGTCTCCTTTTTCCAGGGTTGAAGCTAATTTTGGTCGTCTCTCCTTCCCTCTCTGCATTTTCCTGAAAGCTAGAGACTGCCTAGTGCTGAAACCTCTGGATACCCCCTCCCAAAACACTGCCTTCTCCTCATGCCTGAGGCAATCAGGACTTGGTGCTGCAAATTTGGTCTTATTGTGATCCCAGCTAGAGAAGAGCTGGGCAGGTTCATAAACTGCATGTACCTGTGACGCAGCACATTGGTGCTCGTGCAGGGTGCCTCTGCACCATCACCCCCATGTCCAGAGTCCTGTAAAGGACTCTAAATGACTGAGTCATTGAGAAGGGACATTCTTCACGGTGAGTAGTATCTGCAGACGATTTCTGACATGCTTTGATCAAACTTCATACATGGGCTGGTCCAGCTAGGGACAGGAGCAGCAATTCCAGGCTGAAAGCCACCGTGAGGGGAAATGATGAGGTAGGGTAAATGCACAAAAGTTCCTGGATTTTCAAAGGGGGTAACAGGTACCCCTGTAAACCCCATAGCATGTTGGGAAAACATATGTGTGTGATTTAGGTAAACCATGTCTACTTTTCTAAACTCTGTTCTATCTCAGTTTCCTTTCCCTGGAGAGTCCCCTAAATTTAGTTAGAGAGACTTTTACACCAGCAGCCTGACAAGGATTGAAAACCACTGCAATAATGCGCTGATGCATGCTACCACCATGGTTACAGTGAAAAGATTTGCTGCTCTTTGACACTGTACATATGACATTAGTAACTCTCCATTTGCATCAGGGCTTTTTTTGCAAAATAGTGAGCAGATTCTACCCTGGCTAAAGTTAACAGAAACTGAGGGCTCATTCCCTTTATTAACCAGACATGTTTTAAGATACCTGTGTATATTTAAATGAGGACTTGGGGTTTTTCCCCCTTCAGTTGGTTATCTTCATAAAACTTTGATTTCTGCATCTGCAAAGACTGGGCCCTCCAACGTGTGTTGATAATTTACTTTATTCTATTTAAGTCTTTAAATGGATGTGAATTTGTGCAAAGCTTTCAGTGTTGTAGCAATGGTTGTCTTTATTGCATTATATTTGCTGGTCAACATATTGGTTCTGACAAAAATTTAGGTTGCTGAGATGCATCTTATTTTGCAGTTTAAAGCTGATTCTGGAATGTTTTGTCTTGTCTTGCAATATGATCACTTACTGAGAATACCCAAAAAGTGACAGATAATATAGGCAAAAAATCCTACAAGTACGAGTAAATGTTTTGTTTCACAATAACATTTAAAACTTTCTCTTTTTTTATCTTGATATAATATGTTTTAAACAATTCTGCAATCCCTTGGAGCATGTATAAGTGCTCCGTGTAAACAGGTCCCTCTGCCCTTGTTCTTTAGACTGTAGTGAGGCTGCTGAAAGATTTGAGTGATGGTGCAATGCTTTAAATTAAATATAGATTTGGGGTTCTGAGCCTGCTGAGTTGAGTGCTGTAAACACTGAAGGACCAATCAAAACAAACATAAGTGACACAAGTGATCTTCATTGAATCATTTGGCATTTCTCTTGACTTGTTTAGAGACAAATGCTTTTGTTTCCTTTGGTGCAATATTGTTTCTAGATCTACTCTGAATTTTCATTTACAGAGAGTACATCACAAGACAAATAGCACGCTTTTACCTTGAGCAGCTAGTTAGAAAAATGCAGAGCATAAAGCAAGGGAGCTGTGACATTTGGAGGCTCTGTTTTCCTGATGAGATGAACTGTGTTTCATTCCTGATCAAATGTTCTCTCTTTTTACAGTAGCCTAACTCCATCATGTGCTGTTTGTGAGCAAAATTCCCAGCTCGAAATTGCTATGGCTGAGAAGTAAGAAGTATAATTTGCATGTATGCGTGTGCATGTGTGTGTGTGTGCATATGTGTGTGTGTTCATTAACATTTGAGATAGCAGGTGCTGAGAGCCCTTTTTCCTTGGTGTGAATACGTTTTGCATCAGTGGAAGACACTGAGAGATCTTATACTGCAATCTTTTCTGAGAGCAGCTTAACATTCTTTCTAGTGCTTCACTAGAAGGGGGCTATGCAAGCCAAGGCTCTTCTCCAGTGCTAACAGCTCCAGAACTAGACTCCAGGTTAGAATTGAGTTTGAAGACTAAATTGTGCAAGGATATGGGTTTTTTACTTCTGTCATTAAAGAGCAGGAAGGCAAAGAAGAGCAGCCTGTGGAAGCATATTTATTTGCCTTTTTTTCCTTCTTGCTCCATACAAGAGCTTGACCTTTCTAGTGGTGAGTTGATCTGATTGTCCTCATCTTGGTCCTTTAAAAAGACTTTTGCATATACAGTCATGTTCACTATTAAAAATGTGACTAACTCCGGAGAATTTTCTCTTTTAATTGCAACAGAAAAACATACTCCTTTGTTATAAAGGGAGACTGATGGAGGTAAAACAAAGATTAGGGTATTTCAACACCCATATACTTATATAGTATAGAACATCATCACAGAGAAACAGAGAAATAATGAACAACCCATGCAGAGAGAGGAGTGAGCAGAATGAGATGTTAAAAATAAACAAAACAAGTTGCTGATGAGAGTTAAGCTTAATACAAAATGCATCTTTCCTCTTCGAAGGGTAAAATCACACATCTAGAATGTCTCATACTGGCTGAGAAAAGAAAGACTAGTTAGTGGCCAAGAACACCCTGATGTTCTGTGCTACAAATTGAAAGTGAAGGTTACTTTATTGTAGACTTTATCTTAAAGCAGTAAAACGGGTAGCTGCAGCTACAACTGAAAGTATTGATTTTGTAATTTCAGCAAATTAAGAACAAGACAGGAAACCTATTAAACCTTTCCACTGATTGCCAGGGCACTTTTTGGTGATGCTGGTGCTGACATTAAAATTGCATACGCTGTCTCTTTAAAGCCAAACATATACATTTTACAGACGATAGTGCCAGCTAACATGCTGAAAAAGGATCTTTATAAATCTGTGTAATTTCACATTTCAGATGTGAAACTTTTGAAGCCTGATGACATGAATGTCAAGCAGCACATCTAAAATTTTCATAAATTATGGTTCATGTTAGATGTGCTTTCATTACATTTTAATAAATTAAAATTTTCACAAAGCCAGAAGATTTTTTATAATAATAGCAACGATGGTAACGCTAGTAATAGCATTATCTGTCAGAACATTATGAGTAATGATTATGTAAAAATCTATGTAACAAAGGCTAACAGAAGAAATGATCAAATTATATTCTTCTGTATCTTGTATAAAACAAGTTACTTTATTATGGTAGCAAAAAAACAACTTTTCTTAAAGCAATATTTAAATTACTTTTAAAAATCAGTGTAATTAAATTCATGTGAATTACAATAGTTAAGATCACTTGTTTCATAAAGGATTGTTTTAAAGCTTTGCTTTAATATTACTGAGTATAAATTAAAATGTTGTATCTTTTACAAATGCAGTATTTCTAATAGCCCTTAAGAAGAAAATTTTTCATTAAAACAGGGCAGGGCAAGGGAAATTATACCTGAATCCACCTGAGAACCTTATAAAGATGTAAGTTTCCAGTTTATCCAATTCATAAATATTTTGTTTCATCTGAGCTGGTCTTTGGCATCATTCCAGTGTGTAAACAACCATGGGTTTTACACACAGAAATCTAATTTACAGGCAAGCCATCATCTACATTTACTGTAGTAGCCAGCCGTTTGTGATGTGCCTGTAACAGAAATGCACAGTGATAGAGGAGGTGGTGGGAATGTTAACTTAAAAACAGATTGGATTTGTAACAACAAAGGTGTGCTTAAAAAGTGTAGGGGAACACTGCTGAGAGACTGTGAGCCAAAAGTCTCCACCAGAATGGTCTTCAAGAACTTATAAAAGGTGTTTACACCTAAACATGAGAATGAGAATGTGCAGCTTATGTTACTAGGGAAGCCACAAAATAGTGTTTGAAAATAAGGTATTAGATGTGAAAACTTGCATCTAAAGATATAGGTGAGGAAAGGTGAAGTGGATTTAACAGTCAGAAAAATCTGAAATAAGCAGAAGGGGAAACTAAGAGGAGTGCAGAGCTTCAAACAAATGAATTAAGTCTTTTTTCTCTGCTGAAGGAGAAATGCACCTGGAGAATGCCGGAGAACTTTAACCACCCAACCAAAAACAGCAGAAGCTGGGGTGGTAATAGTGACCCTTTGCAGCACCTCTCTTCAGCTTACCAGGAATGCACATACATGCCTGATTCTATAAACCTATATATTTTTCCTTTGTTTTTACAGCAGATATGCCAGACTATTGATGCCTGCCAAATCAAATACTGCACATTGCGTATTACAAGTATATTCAGATAACACTTATAACTTCACAAAAACATTGGTGCTTTATTGTACTGAAGAGGGAGAAAATGAAAGAGACATCCATCTCCCACATACTTCATGATCTGGGGCTTTGCTGAATCTGGAACAATGACTATGAAGAAGAGAAAAATGCAATAACAGTAACTACAGGTGCACATATAAGTTATTCACAGTGACGTAAATACTTACAGGTGGCCGCCAGAATAACCACTCACAAATGGTGGTGATTTGGAGGGACAGAGGCAAAAGGTAGGTTTTTAAGAAGGAATTTAAACAGGTAAAGATCAGTAAGTCCTCAAGAGATGATACTTTATTTGGTTTATTTGGTTTCAATAATGTGAGAAGAAGCTTTAACTTACCTTGTTGCAGTTCCTTCTGGCCATTTGACAATGCTGAGATTTTATTAAACCTACAGTGTGTTTGAGTCTTCTGCTGCATATTGGTATTTCACTTGTCCATCACAGATACTTGCTATGTGCTACTCTCCTGTAAATCTATAATTTTGCCAGAGTTGTGATTAGTGGTATTTCCACTTAAATTTTATCTCAGTGG
Source organism: Pachyramphus minor (assembly GCA_013397135.1). Lineage (NCBI taxonomy): Eukaryota > Metazoa > Chordata > Aves > Passeriformes > Tyrannidae > Pachyramphus > Pachyramphus minor. The sequence continues at coordinate 624,627 of VYXB01007922.1, forward strand.
TTTCAAATTGTTTTGCAATGTTTTTTTCCACACTCATCAGAACTTTTAATTGTATTTAGTTTTTAATAGAATGCTCCAGTTCAAAACTGAAACATAGGCATATATAGGTTTTATTTATTAATTTATGTACTTATGTATATAAATACAACATGTACCAAAATCTCCCAGCTATTGGTTTCAGGAAGGTGGAAGAACAAAGAATGACTAGCTGGCAGAAGGTGAACATAAAATGTTCAAGTCCTTCTTTTACTTGATATACAAGCGAAGATTAGAACATCAGTCTTCTACATCCAGGGTGAAGACCTAAAATTTAAACTGAAATAATGCCTAATAAGCTTTTCTGTGCAGCACAAGAGATGGATGGAGACATAAACAAGAAGAACCAGTAGCCAAGCACGACAGTTGTTGGAATATTGTACAAAAAACATAATGTAGAGTTGTATGTACATCTCCCTTAATCCTGGAAAGTGCCCTCATTAAAAGCTTTTTTATGGTATTCTCCAGAACTTGCTTTCCATATGAAACACTTGGAGAATCTGGCTTATGACCCAAGACATAATGGGAAAAAAAATATTAAATATCCCAAAATGTTGCAGTGTAGGAGAATCATGTCTTGCACACCTTTATACTGAGAGTATTAGGAGGGCTTTTGACACACGTGAACCTGTGCTCAAGAATGCACATATGCACACTGGAAAACTCTGATCTTTATTAAAATTTGATTTTTGCCTTGAAGCCTGTCCAGAAGCACAGAAAAAGAATTGTCCAAAGGCCACTTGAAATTGAATCAACAAGTGACAAAAAGTTTGGCAGAAAAACACTGATTTTGTGGAAGGTAATTGTGGATACCACTGCCTCCATTTCTCAGTGCGTTGTAAATGAGAAGAACTAAATTCGTTTGCATGGTCAAGATAGAGTTATGTACCACTGCTGGAATTGTGAATTAGTTAGAAAATATGTCTATTGATGCTGAGATACATGAAGCTTTCAAGGGCTAATTTTCAGTAGACATACAGTGAAAACAAACTTGCATTTGAGGGTTAGGGAAGTCAGTAAAGATTAAGTTAATAAAATCTCTGATACAGGACTGTGCTAAATGAAATGGTAGGAAACATTGGATAGGCTTATAATAAATGACATCATTTCAAACTTAGGTCTAAATGAAATGTCTGCCTGAATTCCACAGGAAAAAGTGTAAAAATAGCATAAGCAAAATAAATTCCTGAAAGTTTATACTGAAGAGAGAAATAAAGAATTTAAACCATCTGAAATAAATTGCTGAACTGACTATATCACTGTTCTTGGATGACATCCCCAAGTAGATGAACACAGATCTATTCAAAATGTAATGTCAGTAAATAGATTTTGCACTAGCATTAGTGGTATTTTTTGTAGAAATTGAAATAAAATGTAATTACAAATGGTGATGAGGAAAATAAGAAAAGAGAAAAAATATTTTCTCACGATTTATTTTCTTCTGCGTACAGTGTACACTATTCACATATAGTAAATACACAAGGTGCATTCTTGTTGGAGTACACACAGGTGTTTTATTGTAGAAGTTCTGATTTTCCCTTGGTTTCCTCTTTCACCTATGTAAGCAAACTGATAGAAAACAAGTGTTCCTTTACGAAGAATTGACTTTTTCATTGAGAAATCATTGAGTGCTAAATACTCTTTGATGACCTGAAAAATGTTTCTAAGGATAAGAGAAGGGAGAAATCATTTGAAGTTTAAAGACAATATTTTTTTTCTTCCATTGCTTTCAAACAAGGAGAGGGGGAGAGAGATGCATGAGAGGAGGGAAAATATGTTTTCAGTTTATGGAATTCAGTGGTGTGTGCAATTCATAAAGGAATTTTGTTTTTATTTTCTTTGTTCCCTCAAGTTTTCCTTATTGTTTAATCAATGTTTCTACTGGGAAAAATACATTAAAGGAGTGATTTTGTCTCATGGTTGTGACTCACAAAAATGTGGTTGAAAATGGAAATGGTAAATTATTGTCTTGAATCAAATTTGGAAATAGTCAAGAAAATATCAGATGTTTTCCAGAAATAATTAAGTGAAAATCAATAGCTCTGTTTGTCAGTTCCTTACTACTTTTTATTTTTTTAACTTTTCTCTAAGAAGAAGGAAATGAGCTGAATTTTGGTTTTTGTTAAATCTCAGAATGTTTGTGTACTTTTCTGAACTTCCTGAAATTATTCCCTCTCTGAGGTTTTTTGGTTGTTTGGTTGGTTGGTTTGGTTTGTTGGGGTTTTTTTGGTTGTTTGGTTGGTTGGTTGGTTGGGTTTCTTTAACAGGGACAAGGTATTTTCTTAATCTACTTTCCTTTATTTTTAATACAAATCAACTAAGAGCTATGCAGAAAAAATGGCAAGAGTGGTGTTTCTAGATGGTTTTACCCATTGTTCTGTACAGTACCATTTGCATCTATTTTCCTGCCAACTACACTTTCCTATGCCATAAGAAAGATTATGTTCACTGTTCTTGTGGTTCTTTCTCTGCCCATGCCCCTCTTTTCTGCATGTAAAGTGTTCCCCAGATTGGGAAATATTGAGTCTATTGGTCACAACACAACTGGGTGTGTATGCTCAGCAGGCATAATCAGTTTTCCATCTTCTGTTAATTAGGAGGACTTCCCTCCTAATTTACCACTCTTTCAACTTGAGTTCCTGCTAGCATCACTTCTGGATCCTCCACTGGTCCTCCACTCCAACTCCAGTTTTCCCAGTAAATGCCTCTCAAAAGAGGAGGATCGTCTTTCCCCACAACCCACACTTTTTCTACATTGAATGTGAGTGCTGAATGTGGCTTCATCCATCCCTGCTGTGTTCCCATTTCCTACTGAAATTAAAATCATCCCATAATTCAGGAAGAGAGGTATTAGAACATTCTCTGTGCTTACTCTGACACTGACACTATCCTTACCTTTGAAGTGTCATCTTTTGCAGTGACATCTAGATGAGGACATACAGAGTAAACTGTAAAAATGGAAATGTTTTGTATTGTGATAGGAGAAATGGAATTAGCTTTAGAATTCTTTTCTTGCTTGTTTGTTTGTTTTTTTTTCTTTTCAAATAACGCTCTTTTCAGCACACTTTTAAAATGTGTTATGTCGAAACAAATTGTTTGGTAACATTCCCCTGGAATGTGGTGGAAAAGTGATATTCCTTCTATCTCTTCAAAACATTTGCAGCTGTAATGCATCTTCACATTTGTTTTTTCCTGTTTTGTTTAATCAAAGTAGGTTTTTTGACTTCTTTATTTCAGGAGTCACCTAAATGTGCTAGATAATTCAGTGGAAAAGTGTGGCTTAGACATATTATTTTTTGAGCTCAACATTACAAAGGGAAAAGATTAAGATATTTTTGTGTCATGCTTGCTTTCATTTCTTTCTCAGGATGACCAGAAACTGGTTTAGAGTTGCAGCCTCAGCATCTCTGGAGAAAAGATTGTACTTACACCTCTGAATTTGAGGTATTAACTTTAACCTTAACTGCTTTTTCACATGCTAAATGGATGATGATTAAACTAAGACAAGGCAATATTTGACCAATATGAAAGCAATCTTTTACAGTGAAGGGTAGTTTCTAAAGGGAAGTAATAGAAGCCTGCAGCCTGGGACACCTAAAACTGGTATGTTCATAGTCCCAAGAAGCTTATTCTTGCTATCTACTGTATATAGGTATGTATGCTTCCTTGAAAATTCTTTTTTTTATTTTTTTTTCCAAAATCAGGAACAAAACCTTATCTATCTACTAAAGAAGATCATCCAATCAGCGAAAGTGACCGATAGATAGTCAGGTTAACTGATGTGGGGTCTCAGGCTGCCAGTTGAAGTGTATTCCTTTTGGGGAAGTCTCTCTCCAAGTGGGGATACTTTGTTCTTATTAGCAATATGGATGCAATTGTCTTCATCCCTTAACCAGAGCAACCTGAGCTCAAGCATGAACGCTGCTACCAAAGTCAAATCTATAAACAACCTAAGGTAGTCTGTAACATTTTGTGGCAAGAAGAAGGTTTGAAGAGATTTTATTTTATTTTATATTATTTTATTTTCCACATTAAGCAAATGAGTATTCACACATACACACAAACTTACACATTGCAAGTTCTTATTATGTGTCTTATCTTTCACACCACTAAAATACATGGATTTTTAATTTGGAAACATGACTACAAATGCGACAGCAAGAAAATTACTTTTTAAATATGAAAAGAGAGTTTCATATTTTCAGGAAGAAGGATATGAAGGTTAGAAACGTTTTCAACTGTATATCCATCTATTTCTTCAGGAGATTATTTGGGTAAACTGAGAAAGACAGACACTGAAGGATCTATGAGTGAAGAAGGCAATACCTAAGCAGTAAGGGTGTTCTTCTACAAAGAACAGGCAATTTATCACCTTTCTAATGAAGGAATATAATAACTAAACATTGGAGTAGATTGCTAAGGAAGATCATGGCAACTCCACTGTTGTTTTTAAAGAAAGGAATATTAGAAAAATATCCATCAAGGCTGGTTCAGATGAGGCCCTGATGTACATGGTTGGATTGTTGATTTATGAGCATTTTTCTGGCTCAATTTCACCTCTTCTGAAAGAACAGGTAGTTTTTTTAAGAGATGGTTCTGAGAGAATGACAGACTTCCATGATCACTTCAGTAAGTACTGCATGTGCTTTGATCCAGCTCCTCTCCACAGCTGTCTTGAGCCCTGTCCAGGACTTCGGCCAAACAGCTTCACACACTACTAGAGGACAAAAGGAATCACACTGGTGGTCCCGAAGAGGGACTATCTCCTTCACTATCAGGGAGAAAGATGCAACAGAGTTGAGATTTTTTCTAGCCTGGCTCTTCAACACAGACATGAAAGGTGCTCCTTTTCCTCATTGAAAACAATTCCCACAGTGTGGGACAGAGATGCAGATGCAAACTGTCTACTCACAGAGACTTTTGACAGGTATCCTCAAATTTTGTCTTGGTTTCTCTGAATTTAGAGGAATAGCATTTTCAACTAGGCTTTAATTTCAGTGAACCTGCTGACTGGGTTTAGCAGGAGGGCTTCCCTCACCCTCTTGGAACATCTGAGCAAAGACGGTGTTTAGGGATAAGAGGGCAGAGAGGAAGAATCTGAAGGACCATCAGACTGTCAGTCTGGAACGCAGAGCTGCTCATCACATGCATCTCTGCTGGCTTAGAGATTCCTCATACTGCATCTATTAAAAAAGGTGATAATCTGGGGATGACTATTCATAACCTAAAATATACCTGCTGGAATGGGATGGAAAATGTTTTCTACCCTCTTCATATTTGTTATAGAACAGACATTGGATTTCTACTGGTTCAGAGCTGCAACCCTTTAATGAACCACTTAAGGTGCATGAGGATGAGTGGTTTCCATTTGGCCTAGTGAACTAACCTTTCCTGAAGGTCTGGAAGAGGTAACATAATTGGGAAGGAAAATGGGGTAGTACTTTGTACCTAAATGCACTGTGTCCTGTGGAATATAGGGCACATTTGCAATATCTTTCCTGAAACCAAAGATGCAAATTTAGTGCATTGGATTCACATTTTTGTTCTCTGCACAAACAAAGGTGATACTGGAATTCTGATTAAGTCTAATGAGGGAAAGTGTAATGTATTCATTCCTTCCACTCTGACTTCTTGAACAGATTAGCTGCAAAATTTGCCCTTCTTGATGCTCACAAAACATAAACATAGTTAGAAGGAAATCATACTACTACTTGATGTAAACACAGTGATTAATTTTTTAATCTTTAAACAATAAATGTTAATGCATCAATAGCAAATTAAGAAGATGACAACTTTGCTTATTTATATTAGTCGTTAATAACCAGTAGATTAACACTGCTGCTTACAAATGCAGGTTTATGCATGGACAGTAGGAGGTGATAACATCCTATTCAACCTAGATGTCTTCAAGTCTACAACAGGATTATGTGACAGTCATATGATTCTTAAAGGAACTAGCAGACAGAAATCTTAGTTTAGACAAAATTTTGTACAGAAATGCATTAAAAAATAGAGGAAAAACAAGCATGAGGACATTTTAAGAGAATATTTTAATTTGTAATTATTTTTGTGTTTATACATAGCATGATTTTCAAAGTTTATATACCTTCCATATACCACACCTATACTTCCATAAACATCAGATAGGTTTGAGATAGCCATTATCACTTGTTAGAATAACTTAATTAAACTTGCTTATTAAAACTCTTTAATTCGTTAGTGATAAAATCTTGATTAGTACATTTTCCTGCTAGGTGACCTTCTAATGTAATAGAAAACGAATTTTTAAATGGAGAAAAATGCCTGTGGCAGAGATTTTGTGCAAGTGAATAGAGTTTGTAATACACATAGGGATATAATCGAGCCTAATTAGTGAGGGTGCAAATAAATTTTTATTTCATACACCAGAAGTGTCATTGATGAACCATGGTTCAGAGTTTGATATGCATTCAGGCTGGCAGTATGGGACTGAAGTCTGTGGGAAAATCACAAGCTAATTCATTGATTGCCCCTTGGAAATTACTGCTGTTAATTGTTAGGTAATTAACATGGAGCTACAATTATACTGGCCTTAGGGGGTGATTAATGTTTCAACATGTCACATTAGCAGTGGCTGGATTTTAAAAGCTTTTCTTTTCACATGGTTTAGAGACAGATGGTATATTGTCTATGGAAAATTGTTTTCTTTTACTGAAGTTTATAACAGAACTAAGTGAATGTTCTTCTTGTGCTACAGCCTATTTTTATGTAGTTGAATTCTAAGCATCTTGGCCTGATGTATCTTAAGAAATAATTTTTTTTTGTTGTTTTTTTTTTTAATTCCCCTTACACCACCTATGAATGCATAAAAATTCTATGTTGAAATGACATTATTTCTGTTCTTACTTTATTATGTGCAAAGTAAAAAATAGATAGTGTAAGATTAAACCACTTCATGGCAGCTCTTATATTGTTTTGCATCAATACAGGAAAAAGAATTGCACAATACAATACTTATTACAATCAATATAATTTAAGCAGAAACCAAACAAAACATGTTGAACAAATGTATTTAGTAACAGTAATAAACAGTACATTAATATCTCCACACTTCAGTATTACACTTTGCTCTCTGTTAAGATTTTTTTTCTCTTTTTATGGTTCCAAGAGTCAGAATAAGACTGGCATGGACTTTTTAGAATCCTATACAGAATTAAACCATTAAAATTTTCCTTCAAAGACATTAGTGTCTGTGTTAGGAGGATTGTTAACATATCCTGGGATGACTAATAATATTTTCTCTCTTTTTTTTTCCTCTCTGAATGCTGCTTCACCAGATAGATATTTTGCAAACTAGTGGGTTATTGGTATTCACTCTGTAAATATTTTCTTGGTAATATTCCTAAAACATGGCAAATGCAAATTCCTGTTTGCAGTAGTTTTGAAAGCATTTCAATTCCTTCTCATACTTGATAATGAGAGTAAGTCTTCTGAAGAGTTATGTTTAAATGTCACACTTGGAATAGTTTCTGTAAATTCTTTGTGTTTATAAAATTACATTTTTGTTTTCTTAACCAATGAAGTCCCATAGTCCAAAAGATGTAATGGTAGGTGAAAGGATCAGTCTCTATGACAGCATCTATCTTTCTCTTTTTCTTGTTCTCTTTTTTGTCTTCCTGTGATACTTCAAGTTGCAGTCTTTCTTAGTAGTCTCATACCATGGTCTTTGTTATGACTCCAGTCATTTGCACTTGTATTGATGGGTCTACTGCAACATATCACAGAAATATTTATTATTTTCAGCCATATCTGCTAATAACTTAGTTTCTGTTAAAGCATATAAATCTGGAGGATAGGTTTCTACTTTGGAAATCGTCTTTTTAGAATAAAAGCAACCCCCCCTCCCCAAAAACAAAGAAAAAACCCACAACAAACAAACCCCCAAGAAATGTAGCAGAAGAAAATATTCTTTTGTCTTTGTGATTTTACTTTTTACAGAATAGGATGAATTAAAAATTAATATGCACCTAGATTTCGTTTATAAGATATTTCTCATTTTCTTAGAGGACCCTGGGTGTTACCTAAACATACAAAGTAGAAGTGACTAACTGGAAGAAGTGGATTTTATGAAGAACTTAATGGAATGGAAGGACTAAGAATAATTATACAGCAGGAGCTCACCAGCATTTGGTTAGTCATACTGGCCTTCACTTGAATGATCAGGAGCCAGAAAATCTCAGTACATGGGTAGGTTTAACTAGAGATTCTGACCACTGCTTTTAAAGAGCAGTAGTAGTAAGCTGATACAATGCTTGGTCAGCATAACCATTAAGCACATGGTTAGCTTTAAGCACATGAGTAGCTCTGTTGACATTAGAATTCAGTCTCTACTTACATGTTTTGTTAGATTAGGGTCATTGCCCTGGAAGGGCTCGATAGGGGAAGAACATTAAATTGGCAGCCTTACGAAATTACTCCTGGCCCTGTGTCTATGGAATAGTACATTCATCTGTCCAAAAACCTCAAATCAAAGTCTCTGTGTTCATGTATCCTAGAACAGATCCCAATTTACACTAGGGTCATTTTGGACTTTCTAAGTATGTAAGAGATATGCAACTATTATTTATTCTTGCTTTAAGAACTGTCTGCATTGCCAGTGCATTAATAAGGGTGAGCATCAGATTCTACATGATTATTTGATCACTAGTAAAAAGTTTGAGGCCATACCATTCCTCAAAAGTATGTTATACATATTTATTTTTATTTATTTATTTATTATTGTCTTCTGAATTTCCATTTGATTTCTATTTATGGGGGAGATGGAGTTTCGTGCTAGTTTCTATATTTTATGAAAGCAGTGTCTGTACTACTAGTCTATTTTAAATTTAGGCTTTTATGCTAGTTGGCTGTTACATAAGTGCTAAGACTGTGGTGAAAAAATAGAAGGAAATTAGGATAGAAGGAAATAGATTGATTTCTTTTCTTCCTTTTCTAAAGTGACTGTAACCATCCTACTAATAATACTTATTGGAAGATTGTTTCAAGTCTCAGGATTTCCAGGTCTGACTCATAAATTCTAGCCCAGTATACTTCAGACGACATAATAAAGAAGTTGTCTGTCCCTTGCTAAGAAAAGATCTCTGAAACAGGCATTGTAGTTCTGCCATGGTTAGCAGAAGGAATTGCCTGAAAAGCTTGGATGTCATATGGAAAGGATGTATTGTGGTTTAAGAATGGTATTCCCCAGCTTAGTGTTTCCACTAAAACACTCCAAATCCTATGCTGCTCTCTCACTCTCTTTAACCCCCTCTTCCCCATGTGGGGGAATGGAAAGGGGAACTGGAGGCACAAAAGATAAAGATCACAGGCTGAGATAAGAAGAATTTACTGGAAATAGCAATGAGATAAGAAAATGAACAGCAACAGCAACTACACTAATAATAGAGTGTCCAAAAAAAAAATTGATTGGCATGTCAGTGCTCATCCCTGGATATTCCCTCTGTCACCTGGCCTGGAAGGGACCCCTTCCACCTCTTACCCTCCTAGCAATGATGTGAGGTGGTATAGAACAACCTCTGGTCTTAGCCATGCCCCTTCTGGCTGTTGCAAAAATTAACTCTGTCCTGGGCAGGACAGGATGCTTGAGGAGAAGGCCACCAGGAGTACGGAAAATGTCTGAGGAATGGGCTTGTATGAAGGAAAATAAGGAGGTGAAATACAGGAATTTCCTCTTTCTTTGTCAAAATTTAAAGCACTTTATATGCTTTGCAGCAACTTGCCCCTCTCCCTCCCCTGTGATTTTTGTTCCAGCTATTTTCTCACACTCAAGACAGAATTGGCAGGTGGATTTGTATGGGTAAAAAGTGCCATGAAGACTGTTGCACCTCTTGTTACATATGTGTGAATATGGTCCTGGCACAGGATATAATATTCTAGAACAAAGGACCCCTGAGTGAAGTTTATGGATGCTCCTCTTCACCATATCACTCAGCTTGTTTGTTTTTCTACCAGCTACAAGAGCATATTCACCTCTTTCCCAGCAAAAATGTAGGCAATTTGTGGAAAATATGTATGCATTCGTAATTAAAATATTAATAATTATTGGAAAAGTACTCTAAATCTCTAATAGTAAAAGAAAAAAAAAGAAAAAAGAAAAAAAAAGTAACAAAACTCCCCTTTATACTTTTTCTCCAGATTTTATATTTATGTAGGAGACACCTCTCTTAAACAAAGCTGTACCTGACAGATATGACTAAAAGGTATAAATCTCAATAAGAACACACATTCAAAGATGTGCAGGTTTTTTTAGAAGAAAGAAAAAAGTTCTGGAAATGCAGAAAAAGTGTACATATGGAAAGATAAAGATATGAAAGCTGCTCTCTTTCTGAAATTTCACACCAATCAGCTGCTTAGTTTGCAGGGAAAATATTAAAATGTATACTTATTTTAAGCTCATTTGAGAACACAGTCCACTCTTGGAGCCACTACCAAGAACCTCCATATCTGTGTGTGCCTGTGCTTGTATGCATAAGAATCAAATTTCAATCCAATTACTTCTGAGAGGAAAAATGTGAAGGATTATCAAACAAAAAAAGCCTTGAAAATAAAAGTACTGTCAAGATTAGTCAACTTTTAGGAAAAGCAACTTTTAAAATCCTTTATTTGACCTCTTTACATGTTTTCCAACTGATTTGTTTGCAGTCTTCTGTCCTAAATAAGTCTTTCCTTTTCTGGACAGCCATTCAGAAATTAAATACTCCTTCTTGCTTTTACTTTTTAACTGTTTCTTCTGATCCTTCACTTCATTTCCTGGTTGTCCAGTTGGCAATATACCTGTATTTCTTACTGTTGTGTTTCATTGTCTATTCTGGAACCCTCTTTTTTGAAATAAATTCTCTGATCTTCTCTTTCTAATGTCTAATGACTACAACAGGCTCCTCACAGCTTTGCTTATAATCTTATCTTTTCTGTCATTGATTGTGTAAATCTTTTTCTGTCACAGATGGACTGACTTTAGTCCTGCTCTTTGAAAGCTTGCTCCAAGCTGGCTAGCTTTGAATCATCCTATGGAGTTCCAGTCTAAAATTGTTCACTTTCTGCATTCTCTTGCTCACAGTTCAAACTTCACAGTATCTTGGTCTTAGGAGAAAGCAAAATAATTTGTCTCTCTGCTTTTCAACTTTACCTGTTTTGGACTAATCTATTTTTATTTAGTTTGTGGGGTTTTCCCCCCCATTTTGCTGATGATTGCTAATAATACTCCATGGAGGTGACTATGTATATATCTTGATCAGGTTATCTAAATGCTTAGAGATGAGCCGACATATTGGTTTTCTAGGGGGCCACTGCTGAACTATAGATACTGCATTCACTCTTGTCATGTGTCTCTGCTTTCTGCATATTCATCTGTCCTCCTGCAAGCCCTTTTTATTCTCTTAAATATTGTCATTATCACTCTGAATAACCTGAGTTTACTGCACATCATTTCAGTGTTTAAAGCCATTTGTCTGGGTACTTGGCCCCTGAAGAAATTTATAGAGAGACTGAGTGCTTCAGATCAGCTGGTCTACAGCTCTCTGTCTCAGCAGAGTGTTTGTTCCTGTAACTCACACAAGGACTGTTTTTTTAAAGTTGTGCTAACCAAACTAGGCAAAACTCACTTAACTCTTTTCGGGGGCAAGTTTTATACCCAGCATGTGCATAATGACCTAATTTAAAGTACTGGATATTCCATGTCTTTTTAGGGAGATATACAATATTCTTTGCTAACATCTGCTGCACAGTAACAGCTCTTCATCAAGCTTCATATGTGACAGGATTTGACTCTCTTTTCATGAGCAGTAAGCTTGTGTATTCAAATTTGTTTGAGACCCAAGGGCCACTCACTTTGTTTGATTTTCTGATATTCATTACTACCAACTGAACAGAGCCGCTGAAAAACCTTGCCAGGCCCTCCTCATAATGGCAAACAATAGAAAAATCCCTGAATTATTTCCAGAAAGTCCTAGAACATCATGATAGCCGAAAGGTGAGAAAATAATGTCAAATTTCTATACAAGCTGACAATATACATAGAGTTTATGTAGTGCAACACAGTAAGAAAGTAATTTTTACTCTCTCTATATATTAATCTTCTACAGCCTTCAAAGATTTTAATTTCAATCCTTCAAATGAATGGCATTAAGCCACACTTGACTTTTAAATGTGCCTTTCTGCACTAAGTGTAACATCTGGCATTCCCAAAATCTTTTTCACAATTTCATGTACATTTAAATGTTATTCTATAATCATTTTGTTTTTAAAAATTATTTTAATATGGTCTAGTTCTAAAAAAAAAATAAGAATAAATCAAAATATGTAGTAGGGATTAATACAAATGTGTATTAGAAGAGCAAAGAAATCACTGAGACAAGACTAATCATCATTTAGATTATCAGTAGAAGATGATTAAAAAACAAAGGATTGTATGACAAGTTATGTTGATGCCATGTTTGTGTAGCCAAATGTTTCAGCTTTATAAATGAAAAAGCTTAAGCAGCTTACAGTGAGACAAAGTAATCATTCAAATTACAAACTTAAGAATTTCAAATTACATACTTCATCAAGTTGAGTCTATTGTAACTTAAAATACATAGGAATGATTCACTCTAGTTGAAATACAGCATGTAATATTTCAGCCATTATGAAATTGCTATTTGGTTTTAAAAAAGTGTTAATGCCATTAAACCATCTCTTTTTAGGATGAATGCTCCAAACTCATATTGTTTATAATCCAACTGCTAGGAAGAACATTTTCTTATGTTCAAATGGATATTTGTTTGGTTTTGGTTTTTTTTTATATAAAAGTAAACAGTTGATCTCTCTGAGATCTGTTTCTCTGCTTTGTCTAGCAGTAAATCACAGTATTGACATTGTTGTGATACCCTCAATGCCTTAACAGTTTTATTGTATCCTAGTTTAATTACAATAGCACAAATTTTGTTAATTTCAATATTAATTTAAATTAATGATATTGAATATTATATTCTTCTAGTGGTCTGTTGTGAATGAATAAGCTTTGAGGAAAATGTAGGGGAGTTTTGTTTTGTTTTCTCTTTTTTTTTGTTTTTTTTTTTTTTCAAAATTCTACTAAAATCAAATCTGTATGTCACATCCAATTAATTGAAGTATATCAAATAAAAAGTATTAAAAACTGAAACAACTATATATCCTTGTAGTTCCTTCTCTCCTCTAGGATAACCAAATTAAAAATGTAATCCAAATATGACTCACTTGGAAAATCTTAGTGTCATGTTTCTATTCTTGATGTCTCAGGTGATCAGTGGAGGCAAAATTTGCAAGTGTGAATATTCAGCTGAGAATTAATCTGGGGTAAAAATATTAGAACCACATTCTGGTGAGGGTGCAAATTTGAGCTGAAGTAAGTGGAAAAAAGTATGCTTCCCTATTTTAGAAGTAAAATTGTCATGAAACATGAGGTCTACCTGATGTCTTGTGCAGACTTCTGTCATATAAGTTCTATCAGAGACAGGCCAGTATATATCCTAGTATCTGGAATCTCTTTGCTCCTTGAGAACACCTTCAACTACATCTGTGCCATTTGGATAAAACAAGAATCATCAGGAGCAACCTTTCTGATTCCTTGTTACCTTACATGCCCACTGGTATGCCAAATCCTGTGGCAATCAGGGACTTAAAATCCAGTCAAAAGCAACTGTAAGCAATATTACCAGCCACGCTCTGAGTCTTATTTTATATTATATGCAGATGTGTTAGCTTAGCAGCCTATGACTTAATTTTATGATAAAAATTTTAATTCTAGATGTAAAGACTATTCCTGAACTATATTGAGGAATTGCTTTGCGTTGAAATGACTGAAATCAGATAAACAAACAATATTACTATTATGTGACTTAGCTGCCTGTAAGAGCTGGAAGAACATAAGAGCTGATAGTCTCTTCCAGGGACACATTTGGTGTTACATATTTCAGCTAAGTGCAGTGTAACATATCACTGTAGTGTTGCATACATAGTGGTACTCCTATTAAGTGACTTGTCAAGTGCACTATATCAGTCAGCTCTCTTGGCTTCCCAGTAGATCAGCACCTCTTTCAGTTGTACCTCTCACCTCTTTCCTCTCTTATGTATATACAAGCAAAGCCCTGCATAAGTTACAAACATGGTTTTCTGTCAGAGGTTTTATGGTCTCCTCTTTTTTTTTTTTCTATCACTGAAGAGGTGACTGCCTCTAAATTTGAAAATATAGTGTAGTTAAAGTGTAGATAAAGATTAAAGAAAAAAACACTTGGTCTAATAATGCCTGTATCATAACACTGAAGAAAAACAATATCACATTAACAAGAGGCCTCATTTGTTATTAAAGAATTATTTTACTTTAATTAATCAGATTTAATTAACTTTAATTTAAAAAACTGTAATTTTGTATGATGGAAATGTATGCAGTAACCTAATATATGATCATTAGTCTGATAAACAAAGACTGCCTTCTGATTAACTCTTGGGGTTTTTTCTGTTTTAATTTTCTTCTATTTTCCTTTCCCCTTCCCCCCATCCCAATCCAAAACCAACAGCTATAAGGTGACACTTTTTGTAGATATTTTATCATTAATTAATTGTGTGCTTTAAAAATTTTTAACAGGAATAGTTAGCCAGAACATTGATTTTAGGTTAAATATTAGTTACGTTATACCTGAGTTTGTTTTTAGCATGAGTTATTTGAGTTGGAATATCTGAAGTTGCAACAATTAGGGAGTAAAAATTTTTAAAAAAGAGTTTTATGTAGTGCCTAAGACCTACTCTGATATTCAATCAATAGATTAATTATTAAACTGCTTGTATAAATGCATCAGATTTACTGTTGACCTAATATTCCCTTTTCTTTCTCTAATGTTTACCCTACTGTTATACCCACAGATTTATACTTGACTGTCACAATATTTTTACTTGAATGAAAAGATAAGCTCTTTTAGTCTGATAATAATTCTAAGTATTCTTCTCTGCTCCCCTTTGTGTTCTGCAAATTTCTCTGAATATATCTGACTGAGGACTGACAGGATATTCATATTAGGACAGGAGAGTCTAAGGAGAATATTGTGCCAATGGTAGCAGGCCTTGTCAATTTAGAATTAAGCTACTACCTAAAGCATTTCCTGCATAGTGTATATATACATATCCATTCTGATCTGTCATCATCTAATGAAATTATTGTTTCCATTCACTTGCCTTCAGCAGATTTCTCCTTAAGAGTCAGTAAGCAGAAATCCAGGTGAAGTTCTCCTGTCCATCCCATTCTTCCTCAGTGATCTCCTGTTTGTTTTTAATGAGGTTTTTCTTCCTTTTTCTGTCAATATGCCTCCAGTATTGCATAAAACTATTAGTGAAATATAACCAAAGATCTTTCCCAACACAGAAAACTGGACAAACCCAAACAATGTCTAAACTGTCCTGTCAAATTGTTATACCTGGTTTGGAAAATGTCTTACTAACAGAAGAACTCTTCTAAAGCCTATAGTTTAATTTGCAGTTGAACCATATAAACAATTTTGCTAAAATCTAGAAGAACATTGACCATCTGGAGCAAGTCCAGAGAAGGCCACAAAAATGATAAGGGGCTGAAGCCCCGCTCTTACAACAACAGGCTGAGATAGTTGGGATTGTTCAGCCTAGAGAAGAGAAGGTTTCAGGGTGACCTAATTGCAGCCTTCCAGTACCTAAAGCAGGCCTACAGGAAAGCTGGAGGTGGGCTTTTGATAAGGACATGTAGTGATAGAACAAGGGGCAAGATTTTTAAACTGAAAGATGAGATATTAGCGAGAAATTCTGTACTGTGTGGGTGGTAAGGCAGTGATACAGGTAGCCCAGAGAAGTTGCAGATGACCCATCCCTGGAGGTGTTCAAGGCCAGGTTGGCTGGGGCTCTGAGCAACCTGGTCTGGTGGAAGGTGTCCCTGCCCATGGCAGGAGGCTTGGAACAAGATGATCTGTTAGGTCTCTTCCAACCCACACCATTCTATGATTATAAGGCAGATTACATTTGCTGCATTTTCCAGAGTTAGTTTATCAAAGAAAACAATCCAGTTAATGTGAGGTGATTTACCTTAATTGCACCATTGTTTCATTAAATCTCATTTACTTTTTACCTGTATGACTCTAATTCCATTTTTCCACGTGTGTTCCTCTAACTGTACATACAGTTTAAGTTCTATTCCAGGTTTTATAGCTCCAAGATGCCTTTGCTTCCTCCTCACACTAAACATCCCATTTCCTATTACTAGTCAAAGGTACTGAATGTGATAGATTTATTAAACAGTCTTGCTTCTTAAGTTACAATTTCTTGTGCTAGGTCCTTCAGTATTTTTGGATGAGGATTATCCAGTCCCATAAACATGTGTAGGTCAAGATTTTCCTACTCAGATGGAAGGACATATTCATTTATCTGCATCTTTTCTTATTCCTTATGTCCACCTGTTCTACATTATCACCCAAATTGGAAACAGAGCAAAGTGTTCATTTAGTCGAGGACTCTACTCAGATTATCATTCATGTCTATTTTTTTCTCCTTGAAGAGCAATCCCATTTTTATTCTCATTCTCTGTTATTAATATGACTGCAAAACTTTTTACTTTCTATTTTAATTTCCTTTGGAAGTTTTAACCCATCATTTGAAAAATCTCACTTTTTGTCTATAATTTCTGACTTCCAAGAAATATCTGTTATTGCTGGCCAGTTACTTTTTCCTTTTCTCATAGTTTTTTAGTTTTACCCAAAAACAGAAGAAAAAGAAAATAATTATGTCAAAGATTTTTTTTTCCCACAACTTTCCCAATAAATCTTATACAAAATATTTGGACATTCTTCATTATCTTTGCAATGTATGTAAACCTTCACATACACACAAATAAATATATTTTCTACCATTATTTTTAATAAATATTTCTGTGAATGTGAATGAAACTATCTGTCATAATACATGAAAAGTGATGACCATACATACATAAAACAAATATTGTGATGTTAGAAACAATCATCTACTAGATGAAAAGCCAGCAATAAAATGCAATTGAGAAAAAAGAACAAGTATGAGAAGAATACTGAACACAGAAAGTGAGGAACTACCTCTCTGCTTAAAAGAGATTTCATGTCTTCTTGCAACACTAGATAAAGAAATCTGGGTGTGTCTTAGGTTGCAAAATGTCTTGGAATCATTATACAAACTCAAGTAACACAGCTGCAATGAGCACTTGCACCTTTTTATTATCCCAGATGTACTATTGTAGATCATCTGTCTGGGTCATGTTAAACAAAGTTCTTCTGTGAAGAAATCCTGCAAGAAGTTCCCACTAGTCAAAAAATTAAAACACATATCTACTTTATCATGAACAACCTGTACATGTGTTAATAATGATAAAAGAATAACATAATTTTGATTTTTGTAAGTATGGAATAACATGTCCTGGCAAAGAAAGAATGGTTTTGATTTCTGAGTCTACTCAAAACTGTGCTGTTTAGACTCCAATATACTGACCATTTTAATTTGTGAATTGATGGCAGGAATAGTGAGCATTATACTCTGTGAACAACTGAAAGAACTCCTCCTTTTAGGAAGCTTTCTCATGTATGAGATCAAACATTCATGTCCCTTTCCAAATGACAAATCTAAGTGGACTGCAGCTGTGATTCCATCTGAGGAAAGCCGCCTCATGCCAGGTGCCCCAATACACATTACAATCCAAGGAGTCAGTGGACTCAGTATAATTGGTAAAAGCCTGAAGTGCCAGTGCACTGAATGGGTGCACATACAATTGAATCCTGTGCTAGGTCTAAGTTGGAGTACCTTGTGTCACTGGACTTCTGTAGAGCAGGACACACACACAGAGCTGACAGATATTTACTTTCTTCTGTGGAGGTTCGGGGTTTTGGGATTTGCAGCTAGAAGCCAGAAAGAATATTGTAGGTGCTGAACAGCTTTTTTAAGGTAAAATGAATTACATCACCAAAGCTAATGTGGAATCGAAACCTACCTCATGTGAAAGGTAACTCTAATAAATAATTTCTTAACATGTTTTAGGTTATTAAGTTAAAATATTTTTAAACTAGTTCTGAATTTTTGTCATTGCTCATTTTTTTTCTGAAGAGAAATGAATGTCTTCACATTAATGGAAAAAGTAGAATAAATAGCATATGAAGAAACAAATGTTCTAGAGTTCCTAAGATGTAAAGCAGAGCTTCTTACTGCTATGTGACCAAATTGCTAGCAGGTGAAATAATTGGGAAATTGAAGTAAGTGGGGCAAAGATAAGAAACCGTAGATGTTGATAGTTTTCCCCTTTTTAATTCATCCAGTTGTCAAACCTGCATATACAACCCTACCGCAACACTGAACATATATCACGTAAATACCTTTCTGTGTATAGACTTCTCCTAATATATTCATTAGATACATAAATAGGTCAACTGTATCAATACATTACAGACATTCAGGCAGATTGGTGCTTTCATGCCATTTTAATCTTATAATTCAGTAATTAAATTTAGTATTTAAGGGTGTTTAAGATTGGTAACACAGCAATTTAAACTTTTTCTGAAAAAGTCAAGTTATTTTTCCAGAATGAACTATTCTTGGTTATATCAGCTGGAAAAAAAATGCTCACGATTCAAACCACTCTGTTCTGAAGCACTGCTTCATTTCTTTTTGGTGAGATGCACCACCATTACAAATACTAAGGACAAGCAAATAAGACCCAGTGGTAGGGAGAGGTCAGAGGGGCCCTTAAGGTGTAAAAGATCAGTGAAGGGGAATAGAGAGTTGAAAGAGAAAGAATTACAAAAGTTCAAAACCACTGATGTATAAAAGGCACAAGGATGTCATAATTTTGTAATATACATGGGTAAACCTGCTGGATTCGGCTCACTGGAACAAAATTAAGACTTCTTAGTGTTTAAAAAAAAGAAATTTCCAAGGCCTAGTCAATTCTATAAATTTTACTTTTTCCTTCTATTTACTTTCTTGGTGGATATTTTCCTGTTGGTTCAGAGGAACAGGAATATAAGAACCTAGGAACAGTTAGGAAATGTGTACTCTCTAGGATCTGTAGCAATTTGAAATGAAGAAGTGATTGATTGTAATTTTCATAAATTAGATATTGCCTCTTCTGGTTTCAGATAAAGTTAGGTATATAGAAGAAAAAAGAATGCAACCCCTGCAATGAGTTTGTGTCAGTTCATATTTCCAAGATGAATGTGTCAAAGCAGAAAGGATTAAAATTTTTATGTAAAAGGTAGAATTCACATTTGTTTAAGTCTTTATTCCTTCTCTTTAGGTATCAGAAACAAAAAATAAATAATTTAATTTTAGGTGTTTTCCATTTCTATGGATGCTTTGAGAAAGAAAGGCAAATACAATACAAAATGTTGGAAATATTCACAGGTGTACCTTGGTATGTGTGTTTTAGCATCCCACCAATTACTTGTGTCTACTTTCTGGTGTTAAATCCTTTCTAAAGAAATTCATTGGTTTGGCAAAGGTACCAAGACAAGATTATTATTATTTCTTGTTCTCTGGTCATGTTAAATCATTTTTCCATGCTATTTCAGAAAACATATGGAAAAGGAAAGTTGAATTCCTCAGCTGGATGAAGCAGGTGTTTGGTGTTTACTCTTAATCAGTTGGTGAGTATATTTCTTCTTGCCCTTGTCAATGCAGTCTCCTGAAATCCAATGGGGTTCTTTTTTCTTTCAGCCACAAATTTCTAACATGTTACAGAAATTCATAGCAAATAAAGATATTAATCAGATTTTTGTAAAGTCTTTAATATTATGGAAGTTAACAATAATGAAATTATTGATAATACAGTGATTATTTATCTATATTATAAAACACATTTTTGTCCTTGGCCTTAATAGTGTTTGCTGGGCTCTATGCCATAAAGAAATTATATTTTTAATCTCATTCCTACAGATGCATAACTGGTTGCATTAATTTCCAACATATACACTAATTGTTACTTAAATTTACCAAGTTAGTTTATAATTATATGTTGGATTATATAAATCTTGGATTTATTTACCTCTTCCTGTTTTCAGATGTTAAAAGTTACTTCCAAAAAATTTTTTGTAATACTAGCAAAATCTTTCCTCTATCTACTTTGAAATTTCTCAGCATTTCATTTATTTTCAGAGTTTGATCACACTTGATAACTTATTTATAGTAGGCTGTTATTGTGCTTAGTGCTGTAAAAAACCATGGACTCTATTCCAAAACCCCATACTTTAAATCAGATCCAGGCAGTCCAGTTGAACACACTGTACAATTGCTTCATCAGTTTCTATTGAATGATAAAATTTCTTTCATTATTTTCTCTTTATAACCCAAGAAATGCAAAATGTATGACTGTTTTCTAGTATTCATTCCATATCCTCCTTTCTGAAAATTGATATGAAGATTTGTTTAAACTGATAGCAGTAACTACCTCTTCTGTGAATAAATTACACTTCCCATTTCTGAGAGGTCCTACTCTTTTCCTCCTTGCTGACCTCTTCTTCTCCATGTGCTTTAAAAAATTCTGATTTATCTCAAACCCTCATGCAATCTGCTTTTCATTTTCTACCCTTAATTTTCTTATCATTTTTTGCACTCTCTCTTAACTTCATTCTCTAATCTTCTCAGTACTGCTGTGTAGCTGATGTTTTATGCCTCATATTCCCTTTTTCCTTACTTTTGATTACATTTTGGACTTTCCAGCTCATCCTCAATGACTTTTTACTCCTTGTATATGTATTGCAAGATTGCACACACAACCTTTGGGTATGCATTCATTTACCTCTTCACATTTTCCTTTTTTTTTTTTCTTCATCTGTCAATATGTTTCCTTAATGTTTTCATCATGTTAATTTTTCATCTGACATGCTACATTTCTCTAAAATGACTAATCCTAAATGTTTTGAATTTTTTAACTATACTGGTTTGATTTGTCTTTCTAGTTTTGAAAGCAATTCTGGTATTTTTAATTCTTTCATGTATAGGTTTTTATGTCTCTAGTTAAATTATAATCTCAGAATTTCTTACAATTCCTATTTTAAAGTATGCATTAAAAAGATGGAAAACCTCTCTGGGAACAGGAACAATCTTCATTTTGTACAACAACAATTGCATTGCTAAAGATAAACAAATTAATCCTTTCATATAATAAGGAAGTGCTTTTGCATTTTCTGTGCCAGTTGAGGATTCCACTAAGCCAGAGGATCCTTAGATATCACATTAAGGCACCTCTGCTGCCCATTCCTGTCTGCAGTATATTTTCTAAAGTTAGTGGATGGGTTTGTTCCCATTGAAGGGTCTACATCTGAACTGGTACTAAGATAGTGATGGCTGTGGAGATCAGTGGCCATAGATCTTAAAAAAGAAGTGTTTATGATGCCTAGGAGTGACAGATGCTGTGAATCAAGCTCTATTAGGAATAATCAAAAGTAAAGATGCTAGAGAGCTAGGCAGAAATTCTTAAGTGCTATGCACAGCTAATAGGTATTTCTGTTTCTATAAAATATTCATTTGCTGCATAGGGTTTTGATTTACATATGTGTTTGTGTATGTGCAGACATACACATATATACATAGTTTATATACATATCATCTTGGCAAGTTGATATTAATTTGAAAAGGCTGAACATAGCTGTGATTTTTTTAGGTGTTGTTTTCTCTCATAATGAAAAAACATTAGATTAAGAGAAAGTAAGTTGCACACTGAATTCATGAATGTTTCAAGCTGGTTAATAAAGGTGGTGTAGCCAGGCCTTTCCTCCCCCTCCACTCCTTCTGAGGCTGAAGACCTTTGAAGGTTAAGGAAAAGTAGAGGTGAGCAGTGAGCATGTGGAATAATTGAAGCATCAGACAATGCAGGGGTCACATTAAGGATTTCTTGTTTAGGTTTCAATCAAATGAAAGATGATCCAAAATCTCCCTCTTGTGTGAGATGCACATTCAGAGTAGATTCTAGCCCTAAGTATTTATCAGATTTTCAGCAAATTGATTTGAATTGTGAATTGTACAAAATAAATGAGATTTAAGACTTCTGGATTAGATTTGTATTTATATTACAGCAGCAAATGGCTTCAGTATATAAAATTATAATTTTACAAATGGTTAATCTGTAACATGTACCAAGATTTTATTGCACAAAAATTAAAATCGAGAGACATCAAATACTGAAACAGATGTCATATCTGATTTATAGCTAGCTTTAAAAAATAACATGTTGAGCAGATATATTTCTGATTTAACATTGTTTCAGACCTTCATTAATGTCAAAAAGTTACGTAGTATCAGTAAGACTCTCAAGCTTAGAGAAATACTGAGGAATCAAGAGTTGGACGTTAACTTTACATGACAATATATACCTAAACTAAGGTGGCAGTGTGAAAGCTTTCTCTGATACACTGTGCTGGGCGGGGGAAGGGAGAACTGAAAATGAGGAAAGGAACAAACTGGACCCTTAGTGCCAAGCAGCACAAATTGGAGTTAAGATGAATAAGAAGAATCCAAGAGCTATTAATCGAAGCTCAGCACCTCCAGGGATAAATGATTCTTATGCTTGAAATAGATTTAACTCTCCCCAAACAGTAATCTCACTCCTGAACAGGAAATGAAAATAAAAGCGAGTTACCTACCAGGCAAGAGCAGTCTTTACCTCCTGAATATTGCAGTCACTCAAGAGCTGCTAAATGTCTCTCTCTCAGTCCCCTACTATAAAAATTTGTGAAAGTGAATACCTGTGTAATCTTAAACTATAGAGGGATTTTAAAAACGGACCCTCATATCTGAATTCTCAGCTCTTCCTTGTATCAGTGCTCTGTCATTAATATGCTGTCTACATGTTGCATCATTTGCACTGTACTCTCATAAACTGTAGTGCTTCTTCTGCCAACTCTGCCACCCTGAGAATCATTGCTTCAATTTTGAAATGGAGGAATTCTTAGAAGTTATTATTCCAAAGTTTTGATGAATGATTTACTTTTTTAAAGAATGTTAGATATGCTGTTACTAACTTCAGGTTTATCTTAGTACTATTAGTTTTCAGATACATTTAATTGGGTTCACATGGTTTCCTCCTATTTTCTTATTTAAGCAACACCAAACATGTGTTTAAAAGATGCAATACTCATTTTGGAATTTTTTAAAGATGCTTTTGGTTTAGAAGACCATGGATTGTTTCCAACAGGAGGAGGGTTAGATGAATGCTATGGCATTCTGCAAGCCTGGCCCTGAAAGATTGTCTTTATTTAGCTGCTGAATAGGGCAGAGAGGAAGCAAGGATCTACTACTACAATTTTCTTCTATTCCAGAGTTCTCTTCTGGAAAGGCTTCTTCAACCTTTCCTCAAAAGCCTGTAATTCATGTTTGGCTGTAATTCATATTACAAACATCTTTTCCTGATTTGTCTGTTACCACTGGGATTTCATTGCTTTGGATAAATCTGGCTGCAGTGGAGTCAGTGGCAAATTTTTTACTTCGTTGGCATGAGGATTTCATCTTCCAGTTCCTGTTTCCTAAGCCAGTTCAGGTGCAGCTACTCTAGTAAAGTTGCTGTAGTACACAGTAGTCTGATTCTTCATTTTGCCATTTCACTGGATGCAAAAAACTGTATTTTTATTCATTTGCTAGTTCATTCATGAATCAGTATTATACAGAGAGACTCTGACCCTGAGTGGGAATACCCGAGAATCTCCAATTTTGTGTTTTAGAGTATATTTAGAGATATATGACAGGAAGGTAAATTTCTCTTATCTGTGTGGGATAGACAAGTTTCTAATGACCTTAGAAGCAGATCTTAATTATTAAATTTTCTGGTTGTGCTAGGTTGAAAATCAAGGGCTTCCCAGCTTTTAACACTTGCTTTCACTCACACATGTATCTCAATCTGGAGAAAAATTACTACATATCATCTTCAGTTTTCTTTCTCTGAACTTGTTTCTTTTTTTCTGTACTAGGAGAAAATCCTTGACTTTCTGGAAAAAATCCTTAAGTTAGTGTGTGAATGTGTATACACAGGTTGTTTAGAATGCAGAAGCACTGCAGAAATTATGCTTTTTGTTTTAATTCTCTTGTTTTCATAAGAATTTCTAGCATTGTTAGTGCTTTTATTTTTTTAATACTGTGTCTGATACTTGAAATTATGTTTTGTAGAAATATCTGGTTAAAAGACTTGAGGTTTTGTTCCTGAGCAGCAGTAATCAGATCAGATCTCCTCATTAGGTGGAAAGTTATGGTGTCTTTTCACATGCTTCACCCATTTAACTGCACTGAATTTCATCTGCTTTGATATTGGAAGGATTCTACATTCTGAAACTATTGCTTTTTCATTTCCTTAAATAGTATCTTAAGCAAACTTCATCCTTCCAGTCTATCCATCCCTATTTCCAGATAATTTTTGAATATATTGAGCTATCTACTCCTCTGCCCAGACACCTATGGGAATTATTTGACCTTCATTGTCATTTACCATGAAAGTGATTTTTTAATTTTTTTAAAAAAAAATATTTATTCATGTGAGGACAGACTTTCTTATCCTGGCATACATGTCTGATTTGGACTTTTTGTTGAGAGTCACAGTAAAATGGTTTTTGAATACCAAACGGTTTTTTAAAGTGGATCTGCCTTTTCCACAGCCTGTTTACCCATCTTCAAAGGTTTATTTAAGTAATCTGAGACATTTCCATAGGAATGTGAATTTTTAATATGCAGTATTTGTGAAGAATACTTGTTCCTACAGATCTAGTCCATGCTGTCCACTATGTGTATACTCCCTTAATTTCTCACTAGTAGATTTTTTTTTTTAAGAAATAATAAAATAGCTATGTTATGTGCAGTTATCAGGATAGCAAAGTGGAAAAGTGAGGTAGAGTATATTAGTGTTTGAAGGACTGTGGCAGCAGGACATGACTCAGCACCTGTAAGACCAGTCAAAGCCAGCTTTCCCTGAGCAACCTGGGACAGTGGTTAAAGTGGTTGCTCCTGGGACAGTGCAGAAAAGAAGGCTTTGTGGAAGTCAAGCACTGAGCAGAGAGAATGTCGGAGGTTAAAACCTGGCTAGAGAGGTGAAATGAGAACTAGAAGTTTTATATTATTAACTTCATAAACTCTCCCCCACAAGAAAAATACATGAAAATATTCCATAGCAACCAATATTCACCCCTGCCAATATTCACCACCTTTCAATAAAGTACTAGTGCTCCCTTTAAGACATAGAATCAACCGGGTTGGAAAAGACATCCAAGATCCAACCCCTGATCCAACACCACCGTGGTTACTAGATCATGGCACTAAGATCCAGTCTCATCTTAAGAACCTCCAGGGATGGTGAATCCACCACCTCTCTGGGCAGCCCATTCCAAAGGCTGATTACTGTTCTGTAAAAAAATTTCTTCCTAATATCCAGCCTAAACCTCTCCTGGCACAGCTTAAGCCTGTGCCCTCTTGTCCTACTGCTGATTGCCTGGGAGAAGAGACCATCACCCACCTGGCTACAAGCTCCTTTCAAGGAGTTGTAGAGAGTGGTGAGGTCTCCCCCTGAGCCTCCTCTTCTCCAGACTAAACAACCCCAGCTCCCTCAGCCTCTCCTCCTAGGACTTGTGTTTGAGTTCCTTCACCAGCCTCGTTGCTCTTTTCCAGACCTGCTCCATCACCTCAATATCCTTCCTGAACTGAGGGGCCCAGAACTGGACACAGCACTAAAGGTGTGGCCTCACCAGCAAATAAATACCTCTCAACTTATAGTAATTGTGTGGAGGGGGGGAGTTTGAGAAAAAGGGTTGATCCCTGGTAAAACCCATGACAATACCTTATCTGCTAAACAGTGATCGCGTTTCAAGGCAGTCTTACCTCTGTTAGGAGATGTCATATTTTCTGTTAAGATATAATAACAAGGCAGCATATCTGATGCTGAATGCAGATGAAGCTGAAAGTTGTGCTCAAGCATAGTTCAGAATATCATGTCCTTTCAGGCAAAGCTGAGCAGTTTTATATGTCTTGTGAGATTTAAATCCACGTGCAAGTATGTATATCACTTATTTTTACAATGAACATGAAATTTGCGCTGAATATCAAGAGATCCCCATTCCTTTCAGGTCTACCCATTGACTGTCTCCAACAACATACTTAGAAGAATTTAAATGTATGTTTAACTCATTCCCATGTAATGCTTTAAAAAGAGCTGGATTATTCTTTTAGGTTAAGAAGTCCAGAAAAAAAAATTAATCTGTGTAAAACACATTGCTTCTTAATCTCAATATGGTGTAAGGACTGCAAGAATCTACTTCTATTAATAGATGAATATCTTATTTTTTTCAACATAAAGCTGAACGTAAAGATGAATTTTAATTTAAATGGAACTGAAATCCTTTTGGAAACAGTAAGGACAGAAAATTAGATGGCAAAGGCTACTGGAGAGTGTGCAGCAAGCTCTTCAAGTATGTATTAGGAGGCCAACATCTTCCCAGACTGTTTGTTAGAAGGAGTAGTGTGCTTACTACAATTAGTATCCTGAACAACTCTGAGATGATCATAGACACAGCTGTTGTTGTTTAAGGTAGCAAGCACATCAATGGCAAGGCAGTAGGTATTGATTTGTGCAGTGACATCCTTCTAGCTATGTCGTCTGAGTGAAAGAACCCCACAAATTAACCAATAATAAAATGTTAGAAGATGTAGTAGTCACCTCTTGGGACTTGTTCTGGTTAAGGATAGATACCTCTCCTCTTACCACAGCCATCAATCCTCTTTGAAGGATTGCACACAGGTCTTCATTGGTCAAAAACAAAATGTGAAGTCCAAAAGGACAAAGTAGCACGTTGCTGGATTTTATATATATTGAAAATCGCTTCATGGGATACTGAAACTCTATCTAACTTTCAATATGCAATTTTAGAAATGTTACAAACTGTGAATAAATTTTCCCTTTAGTATTTGAATACAGATGATTTAAATGTATAGTCCCATTTCCATCAAAATCAGATGTCAAAAATTGTTAGTTATATCAACTTGATTTTCTTACTGTTCTGATTGTACAGTCCATTTTTGTCATGGGCCACTGGCTATATAGTACATCAGCTGAATGTATGTAATAAAGGGTAACAGGCCTGGACATTGTTGATGTTAGAGCGGTAAAAAGCAGTGACCATAAATACTTAATCAACAGGAAGATCAATGAGAAAGTCTGTATGTAAGTAATAATCATATGACATATAAAATGTTAATCAAAGAACTTAAGCTCTAATTTGGATTTAAACTGTCCCATACTATGGTGAGATTACTGTTTATTTAGTAATATAAAACCTGCTTGTAATCAAACTTTTTACAGTTCTTGAATTACCTTTTTATAAAGGTTATGTATTATATAAAACATTATATTACTGAATTTGTTCTCTTGCTGTTTTCAAGCAGATGGGCAAAAAATTCTGCTGATACAAAAAATGAGTTTTAGTCAAGAAAATATTCAATTAAATTTGAAAAAGTGGATTTATATTACTGATTTTGAGATCCAGATGCAATTATAGACCAAGCTTTAATTTAAAAATTGAAAGTATCTTTTTATATATGAATTACATTACAAGTCCATATAGATTCATATTTCCAAAAACTCATAACTGCAAGCATGGCTGTATGGCTGAGGTAAAACAAATATTTGACAGTATCTATTGTCTTAAAAACAATGAAATAGTTGTTTGCATTAGTTATTTTCTATAAACATTCTCTCCACAGGATGAAAGTTTACTTTTTTTTCTTCTTTTTTTTTCTTGGATCTAAAGGAAAAACTTGTTGAGAGCCATGGCTCTCAACATCATGCACAAATAATCCTGAACAGGAAAAAGAGTTAAAGAAAGTCTTCTACAGTTATTAAAAAAAAAATTCCAAAGCTCTTCCAACATGTAGAGAGGTATGTAATCTTATACTTGCTTCTAATTCTGCTGCAATCAAGTTATTCTCTGAGTAAAAACATGTTTTTAGTCTTAAGGATTTTAGAAAATGCAACTGGTCCCTATTAACACAATATAACAATTTTAAAGAAGTACAACTGCCAAACATGATCTTTTTTTTTTTTTTACATAGTACTCATTTCTAAACTATAGGAGAATGCTGAGGGAGGCTTTCTTTACCTCTCATTTCTGTACATTTTTTTTCTTAATAAATGTTTATACCAACTCTTTAAAAGCTGCTATTGTAAAAGTGTGAGGAAGTCATAAAAAGGTTTGGGAATTTTCAGATTTAAAATCTTATTCATTTCTTCATTGTGTTAAAAGACTTTGAGTATGAGGGTTAATTATGCACATTTGATATTCCTCTTACAACTAAACATTGAAATTAGAGAAGTTTTCCAATTTTTCTCTTATACAGCAAGGATTTTATGCATTTATATCAAAGGAGAAATTCCTTGGATGAGAATTGAAATGCATGTTTATCGTATTGGGGTCTATTTTAGAAAAAGCAAATAGGATTTTAGTATGCCTAAGGTAGTTCTGATTTTATTGCGGGGGGGGTGGGGGAGGGATGCGGATGAGGATTTTGTTAGTGTTATTCTTGTCTCACATTCCATAGTATGAATCTCTGACCAACTTTGTAATTTTTTAAAATTTATATCTGTTATACAAGCCCAGTGTTTGAGCTCAGTGCCTTGTAGCAGCATATACAGAACATCAGAAATTTTCATCTCAAATTAAGTTCTCTAAGTTTTCAGAACCTTGTTTATTTTTTATGAGGTCTTTCTAACTTCTTTACAATACTCATTAGGAGGTAACACAGCACATCAATCATCTTACTGGTCCAGTTTAAAATGGCAGGAACCATACTCCATAGGTGTTACTGTTGATGCTGAGTAACCTGAAATGTTTAAATTCATTTATGTGTATGGCATCATTTGGTCATCTTTTAGGTACAGTTGTGGTTTTGAAACATGGAGTGGGCTAGGATTGGACAGCTGGTGCTCGCAGGTTAACTTAGAAGATAACTGAGTTCAGTGTAGGTTTGCAGGAGATTGCTGGGGTTTCTGATAGCTGCAACACAATCTTGAAAGTGCAAACATGGATGGGGTTAGTTGGTGCTGTTAACAGAAAGCCACTGTAATTGAGGGGAAAGAACAGCTACTTTAGTCTTGTCTATCTTGCATAAAAATACTCCAAAGCTGTTTTGGTAGAACAATAGTCGAGCAATTTGAGCTTTTAGCTTTTGAGTGATTTTTTTTTTTTTTTTTTTTTTTT
>VYXB01007922.1:653955-779415 GCA_013397135.1 Pachyramphus minor
TTTTTGGTGCAAATAAGATTTTTTTCAATGTCTTATAATGCTCTACTTGTTTTTTTGATTCAGGGCTGTAGTATTTTTATGTAGGCTGCAAACATCAACATATAGTGCTAATATTAGGTAAAAGCATTTAAAAAGTGCAGTTCTGACCACACTTGAGTCTTGCCTAATTTGTTAATCATAGTAGAGTCTCTATCTTGAAAATTATTTTTTTATAGTAAGGTAGACATTTGATTTTTTGCAAAATGAAAATTAGCCTGTACTCTCTTTTTAAATTTGTTAGTTTCACTCTGTGCCCTGTTGCATGCAGAAAGTGAAATCCACAGGCCTGTAGTGGAGGAAGCTAATATTGTCTGTGTCTTTCACTGCTGGCTGTTACAAAAATCAATACAAAAACTTATGAGCATTCTCGGTACCCAATTCAATAGAAAATATGTCCCATTTCTGCAGCTTTTGCAGCATTGTTTGAGCTTCCAGGGCATGGAGGTCTGGACAGACATTTTATTGAATCAGATCCTCAGTAATGTCTTCATATATATTTAAAGAAAACTCAGAAGGTACACAGTGAAATAAACAGTGAGAATCACACAAGTTGGTGGGTACACCAGAAAGCTTGAATCAGGATATGAAGACCGAAGTCTGTTTGGCTAGCAGCAGTTTCTCCTGCAAAAATATTTTATTTCTAGCATAAGGTCTACTATATCTGGTTTTGTCAACTTCAAAGAACATAAACATAGTGCCTTTGGCACTGCCTAATTTTAAAAATATATACCCACCAATAAACCAGCAAGAGATACTTAATAAAAGTCATTATGGTTAGAAGTTTTATCTTGCCAACTTTACCAGAACACATTCCTTCCTCCTTTTTTTTCTTTCCCACTTTCTGTTTGATACATTCCTTAAATATTTAAAAATATATTTTAAAGTATTCTTATTTCTAAAAGTCTGATTCGTGTCAGTTTCATAACTATATGGAAGTGCCTGCAAGACATATATGCAGTCTGAGAGAAAGCAATTGGTTCATGATAAACATAAGATGAAAGTGACGCTTCTAGGCAGAGATTCAAGGAAATTTCTGGAAGGCCATCCTCCCTGTCAGCTGAAGACATCAAAACATTCAACTGGGAAGGAAGTTCTTATTTCTTTTCATTGTCTTTATACATACTTAATGTATCCAGCAGCAGTATTTTGTGGAAAATTGTCTTCTGCATCCTCATCTGCATGGATTGAGGCAAAAATTTGTAACACTTTTAATGGCTGAGTAGGAATAATGACTTCAAAGATGTCCTCATTGGCAAACACTGGGAAATTGATACCTAGCCAAGTCATAGCCATAACTGATGTGAGAGATATACTACTGTGATTTGTTGACATAAAATCTGGCGACTACATTAAAAAAACCCCTGTAAATTTGTCTTGCCTTTTCAGTAGCCAAGTAGAGGTACTGAAGAAGCAGATATTGTAACTTCAGACAGGCTGAGAATCTCAATTCTATCACCACTCGTCATGGATCTTCATTTTCTAGATGCTTCATTAGGTCGTATTGGTCATGGTTTAGCTTCAAGAACTCAAGTAATTTCTTGACATATTCTAGATTTATTTTAAGAGTATTACCAATACTGTCAATCATTATGTGCATTTGAAGTTAACTTCCCAAGAGAGATGTATTTGACAGTATTAAAAAAAATCATAGAATGTAAATGGTTTAGAGCTAGTAAGGTCCCCCTGATAAGGGCTAAAAAAACATTCAGGCATTCAGTAGTGCAGTAAAAATGCTTTATTTTTTGTTATGTTGTTCAACATATTTAAGGAATTTGAAAAACATATACATTGTTTACAGGTGTAGTATTTTGTGTGTGGATTATTTTTATTTCTTGGTGTGCTATTTTTTCCTTTTATCTTGTTGAAATACTTGATCACTAATGCAAAGGCAACATTTCACCGAATCCCAGAATATGTCAAGTTGGAAGGGATCCACAAGGATCTTTGAGTCTAACTCTCAACCCTGCACAGAACCATCCCCAAGAGTCACACCATGTGCCTGAGAGTATCATCCAAACGCTTCTTGAACTCTGTCAGGCTTGGTGCTGTGACCACTTCCCTGGAAAGTCTGTTCCAGGGCCCAACTACCCTCTGGGTGAAGAACCTCTTTCTTATATCCAACCTAAACCTCCTCTGCCACAGCTTCAGGTCATTCCCTTGCGTCCTGTCACTGGTTACCACACAGAAGAGATCAGTGGCTGCCCCTCCTCTTCACCTCACAAGGAAGTTGTAACTGCAATGAGGTCTTCCCTCAGTTTTCTCTACTCCAGGCTGAACAGACCATCTTCATTGCCCTCCTTTGGACCCTCTCTAGTCGCTTAATATGTTTGTTATATTGCAGTGCCCAAAACTGCACACAGTATTCAAGGTGAGGCCACACCAGTGCAGAGCAGAAAGGAACAACCCCCCCCTCGACCGTCTGGCGATGCTTTGCTTGATGCACCCTGGTCAGCAGCAGGGTGGTCAAGCAGACAAACAGGCTGTGCAGAGAGGTTGCTAAGTCTCCTCCTGACTGCTATAGCTGAGACCGTATGAGCAGGGGGATTGGCACTAGGTGATCTCCAGAGAGCCTTTCCAACTTCCAACATTTTATGATTTTTCTGCTCTGTTACTACAAAGGTCCTACATACCAGGTTCAAAGCCCTTTACTCAGTGCAGAAGGTCAAATTCTTCTCACTGATAAAATTTCCATTTTGAATCGATGGTCTGAACACTTTCAGACTCTCTTCAGTACCAGCCGTGTAGTTCAAGACTCAGCAATTCAGTACATTCCACAACAACCAGTGAAAACTGAACTGGATATTGCCCCCAGCTTGGAAGAAACCCTTAAGGCCGTACAGCAGGTGAAAACTGGCAAGGCAGCTGGGGTTGATGAGATCCCACCTGAAGTCTGGAAACGTGGCGGCCAAGCACTCCATGCTAAGTTCCACGAGTTCACGGTGCATTGTTGGGAATGAGGCGAACTGCCATCAGACTTCCATGACACAGTCATCATCACCTTGTACAAGAAGAAAGGAGAAAAATCAGATTGTTCAAACTGCCAAGGCATTACTCTGCTCTCTATTGCTGGCAAAATCATTGCAAGAATTTTTCTGAACAGGTTAATACCTGCTGCAGCAAAACTTCTACCTGAAAGCCAATGTGGTTTCAGAGCCAATAGGAGTACCACGGACATGGTATTTGTCCTCAAACACTGCAGGAGAAGTGTAGGGAACAGAACAAAGGACTCTATGTAACCTTTGTAGAGCTGTCGGTAGACTCCATAAAAGAGTTTGGTGAAACAAACACCTGAAGAAAAGTACAAAGATCAGTGTTTATAAAGCCATCGTACTGTCTACTCTTTCATATGGATCTGAATCATGGGTTGTTTACCACCACCACTTGCAACTCTTAGAACGTTTCTGTCAACGCTGCCTCCATACAATCCTAAACATCCACTGGATGGATTATGTGACCAATACGTCTGTTCCTGAACAGGCAGCAGTCATGAGTATTGAGGCCATGTTGCTGAGAACACAGCTGTGTTGGGCAGGGCACGTCTCCAGGCTGAGGGACCACCACCTCACTAAGATCATGCTCTATGGTGCACTTGCCACTGGCTGCCACAAGAGAGGAGCCCCTAAAAGGAGATACAAGGACTCCCTGAAGCAACATCTCAGCCTTGGCCATATTGACCATCATCATTGGTCTACTCTGGCCTCCAATCGGGAGGCCTGGAGACACATCATCTATAATGCTACTGCCTTCTTTGAGAACTCACACAAGATCACTCTCGAGGAGAAAAGACAACGCAGAAAGAATCGTGTCCAGTCAGTACCACCTGGGAGTCTTTCTGCTGTGTGTTTTGCAACCGGACTTGTCTGTCGCGCATTGGCCTTTTCAGCCATCAGTGAGCCTGTAGCAAGCGTGGGTAGAGCCCTTCCCAGATCTTCGTTCACGAAGCCAAGCCATGACTCAGTTACTACAAAGGTCCAAATATAATTCATGCTAATATTTATCAGATATTCAGGAGAGGACATGTCAAAATGTCATATCATCTAGTCTATATATTCCCAGTAAGCTAAATAGGAATTTTTTTGTTTTCTACATAAAATGAACTGTGATGACTTTGCCTGCAGCTAATGAAGAAAGACAGGTTGTTATTTTTAGGAGATTTTTTTAAACAATCTTGGTGTCCATCTGGAATTTCTGAAGAAATATACAAATAGTTAACTTAATACACACAAAAAATTTTTCGGATAATGTTTTCATCTGCAAAATTACATGACTTAACCTGGACAGTTAGCAAAAGTATCAGTATTAACCCTTGTTCCAGTAGGGGTAATATGGTGGAGAACTTCTTTGGAAGTTCTCTTTGAAGAACTCATTCATTCTTCCTGGATCTCGGTCCTTAGATACACAGACTGTTTCTTTAGATACAGTCAGAATCACACAAATAGAAATGACATCTCTAAAAACCATTACTGTTTTTTTGCCTATTACTACTGCCACCAATCATTCTCTATCATTCTTTCTCAGGGCTATCATTTCCAGAGCTTTTCGTGTCCCTGGCGATCCCTTTGTTTTATTTTCTCAGTTCAGAACAATGTTGCAGAATTTCATGTTCTCCCTTGTCAGTCCCCAGAAAATCTTTGCGAATGTTTTAAGACTGACATATGTCTGTATTCTGGGTGGTGTTTGTTATTGTTTTGCCAATTCTCAATAAAATGGAAGGGAATTGTCCCATTTAAGTTGTTCATTAGCTTCCACTTTAAGAAACCTGTGGTGTCTAATGGCATCACAAAAAATGTGAATGTATATAATACAGGAATATTTCTTATTCATAGTATGTTTATAATGTAATATATTTGAAATACACTAGGTGAAGTACTCTGTGATAAATTTATCCTTCTTTTGTTATGTTTGTTTTAGAGTTATTCAACCAAGTTTTATGTCACTATATTGCAACAGGATTGTTTGTGATCTGATTGTGGGAATTATCGTATTTTAAGTATAGGAAACTTGAGCTATTTTGATTGGTTAAATATGCCATAGCTTTTGTTTCCATTAACAGACTGCATAAACAACACTTGTTTCTAACACTCTTCATAATAATTTTAAATACTATATTCAAAGACAAACATTATGAATATAGCTTTGAAAATATTAACTTTGAATTTTTACAGTAGACTTTTGAAAAAAATTTCAGTATGGGCTTTAATAGAAATTGTTCATTAAGTAAACTGTAACATTTTTTGTAAACATACATATTCTGATTTTTCTGTACAGACAAATATTTTTATTTGTATTCTATACAAGAATTTAAGTGAAGTAATTATTATTGGGTTTAATTATTATTATTGCTCAGCCAGCAGTGCTTCACAGCTGAAACATTGCATCAATTTACACAGGTATTAATTCTAAAAAGCAAATTTGAGTAGTAAAAAAGACATTTTTTTCTAAAACAGGCAATCTATTAAGGAAAAGATCAGCTGAAAGTACTTATCTGTGTGAATTATGCTATTTATTCTTCATATAGACACTGTGTGAATTCACTGTTTCCCATAACTGTATGATGTGCATTATCTGCAATAATAGAAAATAGGTAAAAAACAACAGCTAAACATCTACACATTTCAGAAGCTATCTAAATATGCTACACTTTGCATTTTACTTGTACATTATTTATACATTTATGAGAGTCTTGTTCATGTTGTAGTTGTGTTCTGGACAGATATTTCCCCCTTCTGGTAATAATATGATACCATTTCCAGTAGTAAAAAATACGAAAAAAAATTCAGACCCATCTGAAGCTTGCCTGGTAGATGTGTATGTCTTTTACCCGTGGGATTGCACACATTGAAGTAACACTTTATGAAATCACACCTGAAAAATCAAATTTTGTGGTGTGCCAGAAGAAGAAAGTGTGAACAAACTGACTAGTGTATCTCCTCTTTAGCAGTTTAGAAGTCTGCTCCTAAGAGATTATTTTGTTTGGAATTATTTATTTGCACCTTCTATGATATAGTATTGTTTTTGCTGTGATTGATGATTCTTTAGTTTTAGTACTTTTTTGGTTTTACACCCTATCCCTTATCACTGTGTCTTTCCACTTGTAGTTAATGTAAAATTAAGATGGCTAAGGTGCCTCTAACATTAAAAATAATACTAAATATCAAAAGGTATTAGCAACTTTCATATAATCTTCTGCATTAATCCCCAGTTTTTATTAAAGAAAAGCAATATGTTTTTTAAAGAATAATTTTCAAGAACAGACTATGTAGTCAAGTTACCTAATTGATTGGAGAATTTTTCATTTCAATTATGCCCTTGAAGTCAGTGATGCCTGGAATGCCCCTCAGACCATGTCATGGGTGCTCTAGTAAAGATCTATCGTTAGATCAATTACTAAAAGCAATGGAACATCTGATCCTACCCTTGAAATTAACCAGGAAAAGTAGGTCAGCACACCTTCAGCTGACACAATGAAGTATTATGCTCTCAATGACCCAGGAAGGAAAGCACTAATGATTGATGGGAAGAGATATTTAAATGAGAAAGTTGAAGCACACTAGAATTAAGCACGTCAGAATGATCAAGCAACTCTGGACAGCCAAGTGCCTTCAGATAACAGCAATTTGGCCAAATCTTATGTGAGTTTATTCCCCTCAAAACAGCAGTTATATTTTAAAAAAGAAATTAAAAAGGATTTAGGCTTCAAAGATCCAACAGTCTTTCCAGATGGTAGCCTTTTCTTTCCTTATTGTTCTATGTTTTCTAATAACACTATTTGCCTTTCATTAGTTATCATAATCTCCATATGTGATAGAAAGGCTGTTACCATCTCTTCTGAGCAGTTAAAACCACTAAAAAATGATGTCAGAAAGAATTATGCAGGTTATTGCTGACAAAATATTTAAGAAAACCTTTGTGAGTAGGCTTCAGAGATATTCTTTGAGTAAAAATACAAATTAAGAAGATTAACAAAAAAATTGTGGTAGTATAAGAATATCAGAATGATATGTAAGTAACTTTAAATTATTTCATGGCCAAGAGCTCATCATTTATTTATAAACCACTTAGAACAACTTTGGTTGTATGTAGGCAGCAGTGCAGCCTAACAGTACCCTTGGAAAGGCATCATAAACAATCCATATAGTTTCTTTCTGTCATTTCCATTGCAAATTAAAATGGAGCATACTTGCAAGAAATAGACTTTGGGGGAAGACATCACAAATATTCAAATGTGGGGTTCCAATGTGAGTTGAGACCAGTCTCACCTCGATTCTTGGATTCGATGGAGTGCCCCATTCTGGAGGCCGTCTTTATCCATGTGGATGACAAGAAGATGATGAGTAGTCAATATGGATGCACTAAAGGTAAATCATGATTGGTCAAACTGATTTCCTTCTATGATGAACCAACTATGTGAATAGATGAAGAGAGAGCAGTGGATGTTGACTACTTCAAGTGCAACAAAACTTTTGACACAGTCTCTCACAACATCTTCATAGGTAAACTCAGCAAGTGTGGACTGGACAAGTGGACAGTCAGCTAGTTTGAGAACTGGCTGAACAGCAGATCCCAGAGGGTTGAATTTAGTGGCATAAGGTCTAGTTGGGGTTCTGTCATTAGTAGTGTTCCCCAAGGTTCAGTGTTGGGCCCAATAATGTTTAACTTATTCATGAAGTTGGGGGGGAGTATTGATCTGCTGAAAGGCAGGAGGGCTTTTCAGAGGGACCTGGACAAACTGGAGAGATGGTCTGATTCCAACAGGATGAGGTTCAACAAGGCCAAGTGCCGGGTCCTGCACTTTGGCCACAACAACCCCCTGCAGCACTACAGGCTGGGGACGGAGTGGCTGAAGAGCAGCCAGGCAGAAAGGGACTTTGGAGTTTGGATTGACAGGAAGCTGAACATCCTGGCCTGTATCAGGAACAGTGTGACCAGCAGGAGCAGGGAAGTGATTCTTCCCCTGTACTCAGCACTGGTGAGGCCACACCTGGAGTGCTGTGTCCAGTTCTGGACCCCTCAGTTCAGGAAGGATATTGAGGTGCTGGAGCAGGTCCAGAAAACAGAAACGAGGCTGGTGAAGGAACTAAAACACAAGTCCTAGGAGGAGAGACTGAGGGAGCTGGGGTTGTTCAGCCTGCAGAAGAGGAATATCAGGGGAGACCACTCTCTACAACTCCTTGAAAGGATGTTGTAGCCAGGTGGGTGTTGGTCTCTTCTCCCAGGCAACCTGCAGTAGGACAAGAGGGCACAGTCTTAAGCTCTGGCAGGGGATGTGTCAGTTGGATGTTAGGAAGACATTTTTTAGAGAGAGAGTAATCAGCCATTGGAATGGGCTGCCCAGAGAGGTGGTGGATTCGCCATCCCTGGAGGTTCTTAAGCTGAGATTGGATGTGTCACTTAATGCCATGATCCAGTAACCACAGCAGGGTTGGGTCAAGAGTTGGACTTGATGATCTTGAATGACTTTTCCAACCCGGTTGATTCCATGATTCAATGAATTACTTGGATGAAGGGATAGAGTGCCTCCTCAGGAGCAGATGACACGAAGCTAGGAGGGTTGACTGGTAGACCAAAGTGTTGTGCAGCCCTTCAGAAGAACCCCAACAGGTTGGAGAGGTGGGCAGAGAAGAACTCTCTGAAATTCAAGAAAGTCAAAACCAGAGTCCTGTACCTGGGGGAAAACAGCCCCATTCACCAGTACGGGTTGGGGGTTGACCTGCTGGAAAGCAACTCTGTGGAGAAAGGACTGGGGATCCTGGTGGACAACAAACTGTCCATGAGCCAACAGTGTGTTTTTGTCACTGAGAAAGTCAGTGGTATCTTGGGGTGTATTAGGAAGTGCATGGCTGGCAGGTTGAGGGAGGTGATCCTGCCCCTCTGCTCAGCCCTGGTGAGGCCACATCCAGGCCTCACATCAGACCCAGCTGTGTCCTCTTTTGGGCTTCTCAGTAAAAGAGAGACATGGAGCTCCTGGAGCAGCAGAAGGAAAAACAGTTGATCAGGGGACTCTTACAAGGAAATGCTGAGAGAGTTGAATCTGTTTGGCTTTGAGAAAAGATTGACTGAGAGGGGACCTCGTCAATGTCTATGAGTATCTGAAGGGAAGGTGTCGGGAGGATGAACCGAGACTCTTCTCAGTGGTGTCAAGCAATGGGCAGAAGCTGAGGCACAGGATGTTCCACCTAAATATGAGGAAGAACTTACTGTGAAGGTGACTGTACAGTGGAACAAGTTGCCCAGAGAGGTGGTGAGTCTCCCTCACTGCAGATATTCAAGCACAGTCTGGATGCAATCCTGTGCAATGTGCTCTAGGATGAAGCTGGTTGAGCAGGGAAGTTGAACCAGATGACCTACTGTAGTCCCTTCTAACATGACTTGTTCTGTGATGCTGCAAAATTATTGCTTAAAGGGTGTGAGAAACCTTTGTCTCTAAAGACACAAGGATTTCATGCTTGCTTTCTAGATCAACAGTGAGATAAAAGGTGTTGCAGATTATGCAATGCCTTTCCCAAGGTTTCTGGGATAAACACCTTAAAAAAAGGAAAGGTAAAGGATTTTGTCAGTCTCTTAACAAATAGACAGATTTGTTTTTGCCAGATCTGAAAAGCAGACTACACTTGCACTTACCTTTTCTACAATTCATTCAAAGACTCAGAAAACAGTACTTTGAGTAACCAGGGATTTTAGGTAGCTAATGTTGAATTTGCAAATTTGGGGCTCAATTGTTTTTAGTTAAAGTGACCTAGTTTTTGTGTTCAGCAATTAAGGGCACACCTGTCACAGGATATTTATAATTTAGAACTAGAAGTTTATTTACTGCATCAACTTTTTCTTGGACTACTAGAAAGAGAATTTACAATGTGCTGCTTTTCTAAATAATCTTCTATTGAGGGAAACATTGCTTCCTTCACTGAACATTTCAAATGGGTATATAAGAAATATGAAACACCTGTACAGAAGATTAAACTGAACGTCCTAGAGCTTGAATGACTCTTGGAGCTGAATGTACTTTTTTTTTTTATTATTTTATGAAAATGTTTAGCTTTGATGCTAGTCCTTACAAGAATCTGCTGTGAAATTGTTCAAGTTTATGGTGTAACACCAACTGAAGTAGAGTGGACAGGGAGTCCAGAGCATTAACAATGAGTGCTTCAATACACTTCAGTGATCAAAGCGGTTGTGAGCATAACTACCTGTTCCTTACTGCATTTTTATCTATGCTTTAAGTATCATCTAATGGCAAATCTTCAGTTTGGGAAATAGCTGGGGCGACTGATTTAGTTTCTCTGTCAAGCCCTATTAAATACAACCTTAAGAATAATTTTTTCTTAGACTATGATTTGAGTTCTACCAGATATAATTGGAAAAAATTTGCCTTGGGGTGTTTCCACCATTTTAGTTCTCCTTGGGTCCTTGGCCCTTAATAAGGTAAATCATGTATTAGTGGACTTATTTTCTGTTTCCAGAAAAGATGTCAAAACTTGGAATTTAATTCCAATTAATAATGGCAAAAATTCTGAAATCTCTTATAAAAATATTTTTTTGTATCTGGTGTATTATGATTTAATTTCTCTTTCACTAGATTTCTATGCTCACATAATTTCTTTTCCCTCACATACTGATGAAAACTAGCAAAGTTTTCTGTACCTAAACTTAAATAAACAGCAAAAAATCCCAGTGGTGCTGCTGCATGAGTATGAAGATACTGTGGTGATAAGCCTGATCTAGCTCAGTTATTTTGCATAGGCCACATGGAACTCATCATTCTATTTGAACAACACCCTGTGAAACTAGCTTTACTTAGCACACTTAAAACATTCAGTGTCAACCTATTAATTTATATCACTAAATAAAACACATTAGAGTGATCAAGGTAACAACTCTACCTGCTCATCACTGAGGTAAGCAGGAATATCCCTGTATTGAACCAGGTTTAAGCTTCTCATCTGAAAGGAAATATGTCTATTTAAGTTGTGAAAAGCTCTTATCTTTCACAGTTGGTATCTTCTTAAAAAGCACAAGACACTGTTGTTTTAAGATAAGTATTTAGGCAACCTCAGTCTGTAATATAATTAATAAGGGAGAGAAATGGACTTCAAAAATAGCATGCAGAAAAAGAGTGTTCCTGAGGTAGGTATATTTTGGGATTAGAAAGGAATATTTCTGGATTGTTTGGTTTTTTGTTTTGTTTGGGCTTTTTTAAAAGAAATTTCAAGCAAAACATATCTTTCCAGTGGAATTTTATGTTCTGATTATTTGCCTGAATGCTTTGTGGAACACTTTCATTATGTATCATATCTGATACCACAAAATTATCATCTGGAAATTATGATTTTATTTGAGGTTTGTCAGGCTGTGTTTAAGAACATCAACAAAAGGTGTAAGAAGCACTACAAAGATCAGTTTGTAACTAGGAATGGTGTGCTTGGAGTGCTGATTAATTTCAGGCAATGATTTCTGAATACACTGGATATAGCAGAGTTTTTTAATATAATTAGATTTTGAATGCCAAGGCTGTGATCAATAAGAATTAAAAGATCATTTGCTAAAGGTATATTTATACAATTTATACAATCACTTTTCCTTTCCTTTAAATATCTCAAAGCCTAAGGCATAAAAATTGTCAGGATTCTATGCTGGTACCATCATATACTCTAGCTTTCTGCTTGCTTTTTATAACAGTTACTTAATCTTTTTAATTTTCAATGTAAAATAAAGTTTGTTGGTATTTAGTTCATTTGTATTTAGTTTAGCAAGTGTCAATTTAATTAATAATCATCCAAATGACATTCTTGATTTGCTTTGGATAGCAGTTCAATGCATTCTATTGATTTTTGTATTATTGGACTCAATGTTGTCATCATTATTACTCTGTGCCATGTTTCAGGAAGGATTTGAATTAACCAGCAGTATTTCAGGATAGGGAATTTTTGTCTTTCAGCATGGAAATGGTATTACTGTTCAGAAATAAACTATTTTCCATATCCTTTTGGAGTATTTTGTAGTTTTTTTAAGAAAACAACATTATGTATTAAAAGTATTCAAAACAAAAGGCTTCCAAATGTTTTGGCTTATTTATGTACAAGGATTTGTTGTTGTTGCTAATGCTCTACTACATTATTTTCAGAATATAATAATAATGTGATGTTACCTAGCATTTTAACATGAGGAGTGAGGTTGGACAGTCGTTGTGTCATTGTGTGGATTAAACTTTATTTTCTCTACAGTAAAAGCAGCACGCTATTCACAGTTAAGCCAGTAAAAGGAAGATATGCTGCACCAATGAGCCATGGGAATTGCTCTGGAAGGAAACCAGTCTTGATATGGACACAGGTGACAATGGAGGAATCCTTATTATAGAGGTGTTCAAAACCTCTATAATTCCAAGAAATTGGACATGTTGTATTATATTTTATCTACCTAAGAGAGAGTCTTTTCTTATAGGAGAGACAGAATTTGAGAATAGAGTAGACTTCTCTCTCTGCTTTCTATCCTGAAAGATTCATTTCTGTTGAAACTAGAACCTCTTATCAATTTAGAAAGTTTGTAAAAAGTACTGCAGCCTTACACCTGTATAACTACTAGGCAAAACGAAAGGCCACAGATACTCAGGTCTG
Organism: Pachyramphus minor; assembly: GCA_013397135.1. Taxonomy (NCBI): domain Eukaryota; kingdom Metazoa; phylum Chordata; class Aves; order Passeriformes; family Tyrannidae; genus Pachyramphus; species Pachyramphus minor. Next base: position 666,606 of record VYXB01007922.1, read on the forward strand.
AACAGTGGTCTGTTCTGTATCAGTCTGACTATTCTTATAACTAATGAAGTTATGGGAATATGGAAGTGGCATATCAGATTTATCTGTTTTTGCAATGGGGTTCAGATTAAAATCAGCTCTTTCAAATGTTTACAAAGGTTTTAGAAAACAGATGGAAACTCAAAGCTAAAGCTAGAATTTTTCACAGAATTATGGAATGGTTGGGGTTGGAGGTGACCTCTGGCAATCATCTTGTCTAATAACCTGCTCAAAAAGGTCACTTACAGCATTATTCTAGAATAAGAATTCTGTGAAAAGAAAAGGACTTTCCTTTCCCATACTGTTGTGGAAAACATGTTTATTTTGAGAGAATGTTCTCTGGTCAGGTGGCCATGCAAATGTAAACTGCAATGCACAAATCTGTGGCTGAATTAAGAGAAGACATTTTAAACACAAGTCCAAGCAGGTACTAATATAGAAAGACCTGCTTTTCAAAATGGAGTAAAATATGTAATTAAAGTAATAACATTTAGTCCCTTTTGAGGACTTTTTCCAAACTTTGTTTAATTTGAATTTCACATACTTGACATCTTGTTTTGACAATTCATCTGATTATATCAATATGTCACATTATGCAATAATAGTGAAACATGATGTATTTCAGCACAATGAGTCATCCTGATGGCATGTCAGATCCAACATATTCCAAATCAAAGTTCCTTAAATCTTGATGATTGAAATCTCTATTAATAAGAGCTTCCCCTTCTCAGATTATTTGTATTTTCTATTGCTTCTGTTAAGTTAAACTGAGTCTTTTACAGTCTGCCTTTCTTGACTCAGTTTTCTTTCACTTTAAGTCAACACACAAGAGAAAACAGAGATGTGCAAAATCTCAGAGGCAAAATGGATAACAAAACAACCTTTTTTTTGCTTGTCTTTTTGGTCATGTTTGAAAATACATACCCAGAGGCTTAAAGTATATTTCATTTCAACAATAATTGCATTCCTATGCCTCTCTTAATAATCAATATAGTCTACTCTTAAAAGCTGGGGCCAGGAGAAGGAAGTTGGATACGTTTAATGAGTGAATATTCCAGTGCAAACTTTGGACAAAAATCTCATTATTAAATCATGTCAAGAATTCCTGGAATAAAGTCTCATTTTCTCTTTCTCCAAGAAGGTAGAGCTAAAGAGAAAACATATATTTCTGCTGCTGCAAAGTAAGAAAGAGCAATAAATAATTTTTTTCTTTTAAAGAAAGAAGTTGTATTCTCTTTCCAGTTTTGTTACCTGAAGAAAAATTCCTGAGTGGTTTATGATTTTTTTTCCATGTCAGAATATTTAGATATCAATTTAGTAAAAGATTTACTTGATATCATTTTCTGCTTTTTCATGCGAGGGATCATATGAATTGTTTTATTCCTTCTTTACAAGCCACTATTGTTAAAAAAATGCAGGAGACATGCTGTTTATGGGAGATGGTAAATTTTCTCAGATACAAGAGTTCTGTTGAAGTCTGGATAGTTCATCCCGTTTGATGATTAGTCTTTTTGCTGAAGTAGCTTAGGAGGGCCTCTGTTTGATGTCAGTGTCTTCTTTGAGAAGGAAATTCTGACCTAGTTGTGGAAAAGTTTAGAAGAAAGGTGCTTGAAGGGTAACATACCTTATTAGCTGCTTTTCCACTGCTGAACATTACTACCCTTAATCCTAATAGAAGTTATATACACACACCTTAGCAGACAAGTGGGTCACCCTGCTGAGTGGATTTCAGGCTCCTCAGAAAGTGATACAACAGCAGAACCATTGCATTAACCAAAATATCTGCCAATGATCATAATAGCTCCTGGCACTGGGTGGAAAGGGCAGGAATCCTGGCAACATCTCTGTTTTCTCTGCTTCTTCAGCAGATGGTCTGTCTTTTCCCAAGACACTGCTTTACAGTGTGAGGAACCTCCTGTCCACAGCCAGACTTCAACTAAATATTAATTGGGAACTTAATGAAAAATATAACACTGAGTCTGTGAACCCTCTAATTTAAAATCCTGCTCTACTTGTGCAGAAGGTGGAAGGTAAAGGCAAGTATAAAGGAGTACAATGCATGCTGAATGTGAGATTATTTTTTGCAAAATACATTTCTGAGTGTGTGTGGAAACCCATTGAAATACAAGCTGACAAACACTGCTGAAATTCCTACTATAGGGTGCAATTTTTTGTATAGGTTATGAACATAAATAAGGTAACCCATACAGAAGACTCACTTTCCCATATATAGGTGGATAAACCTGGTAGCTATTGTCTTTATCCCCAAAATTTTTTGCATAATCAGTTAAAATCCAAGCCCTTCCAGAACAGTAAATCATCTACAAAACTTCAATAGATAAAAATACTTCTATTTTTACTTTTTTTCAGTAAACCAGTGTATTGTTCAGTACAACTGCTGGCAGAAATGAAACATATTTTTCATTATTATCAATTGTATAAGTGACAATATTCCTGTCTGATTTTATGAATTATGATATACCAGTGGTATATCATAATATATGAAAAAATAACCCAGAAAAAAAATCCAGAGAGCACAGATTAAAGTGAGACATGTGTAAGTACCTTACACATTGACAAGATCATCAAATAGTATTCATTACAGATATTCACAAAATATATCCATAAAGGCTATTAGACATATGAATAATTATAAATCGCCTGGAAACAATGCAGTGTTTGATTTATTGTATCTTCAGTATATTTCAATATGTTAGCTGTTTCTGCACATGTAGCTTGTGACTGACATTTTCAGCAGATCTTTTCTCCTTTGCTTGCAGCTGGGGTTTCAGAATATGTTTTCCTTTTCATTGTACTTCTTGAGTTTTGATTTTTGTTAATATAACTAGCATGTTCTCTGATTCATTTTTTAATATTATATTATATTTTTACATGGCTATATTTGCTAGCCAACAGCTATATTTCAGTTTATCACCAGAATTCCTTGCAAATGGAAGCACTTTATAAAACAAGTGAAATCACAATACCCAATCATTCAGAAATATTGGGCTACTTCAAATTTTTATAAGCTCTTAAATTTTGAGGTGATCAGGGCTCTGAGCTTGCATTGCACAGAATAATTTAAAATTATTGGAGCACTTCACATATTTTTAAAACCACTTCAGCTAGGAAATGACGGGGTTCCAGAAATATGTGGCCTATAACGGTATAAAATTATCAGAGAGCTTAAGTGCTTCATTGTCAAAGTGATCAAGGTTCCTTGCTTGCACATTGCAAAGCAATTGAAAATTACTGGAGTGCTTCAAGTGGATCATGTTTTTAGAAGAGTTTAAGTCTCTCCTGCTCAAATATTCTTAACAATTGTGAATGTCTACAATAATTTTGAATGTTGAGTATGCGCCTGTTATCCTGATTTTCCTTATTTTGGGTTGTTGGATATTTTGGGTCCAAATATTTGTCTTTCAGAGGTCTCAGAGTTAACCAAGTCATGAATTCCTTTACTTTCAGATGCATAGGAGCTTTGATGAACTTAACTGAAAGTTGACACCTGAAGTTATGCCTATACCTTTCATTACTTATAGAATATTTTCTATAGGCAGCTTATTTAATTTAAAATTTTATAAGGTATGCACTTTTTGATTTAGATTTTAAATTAATTTAAAATTATTTAATATAACTTTTAATACTATTATGTTTTTAAAAAAAAAACCTTTACAATATTGGCTTTTTCTTTGTGTGTCCTTCTTTCTCTTCCACTCCTTTCTGTCTTCAATACACACACTGCATGAACCACTGGTATATCATAATTCATTCTCTCACAGCTCATTCTCAGCACTATGTTTTGGTAGAACTCACAGTGGGTGGAATTTTGAGCTGGATTTATCATCCACACAAGAGAATCATAATAGTTCTATATTTTAAAAAGGGAAGAAAAAAGCTCTATAAAGTGCATCATTCTGCAATGCATTGTTTCTGTACATTGAATTTATGACTGTAAGAAGGAAATCACTTGTGGTATACAGGTATTCTATTGTGTGCGTTTAAAAATTTAATTCAGTCCCTACTGTGCTATTTGTTTTACTTAACTGTTTTCATGAACTTTGCTTATTTCAGGTCTATATTTCCTTACCTTATCTCTATTATAAACTGTTCGCTTTAGCCATTTGCCTCTTTCAAAAGTGCAAAGAAAATCTATGCACCCTGCTTTTTTTTTCTTTTTTTTCTTTTTTTTTTTTCTCTGTCTAAGTATGGCTGAGTGGCAAATTATTTAAACTAAAAATTATGTGTTCATTTTTATCCCCATGCTGTACATATGAGCTATATTAATAATAACTACTGTTTTCTGAAAAATGAAATGCTTTCTTTAGAGGGGACTTAAAAATGCTTGTGCAACAGGATGACATTTTCTTTAACTAGAATAGTACAGTCATAGCCTTAAGACGAAGCAATTAGAAAATACTTGAAATCAATAGATCGTGGTTTTTGACAATCAAAATGGAAATACTACATTGTTTCACATAATACTGCATTCATTTTCATCTTACTGTTTTCACTTTTATGATATCTAGAGCAGCATAATTCCTAGGAAATGATGCTGATTTGAATTGGCATTTTTTAAACTTTATTTATAATGCTTTTTATCATTCCTTTGTGAGAATTTAAAATTCTGATCTGCCAAAAAGTGCTTACAATATAAGAAAAATTTGGAATTAAAAAATTATCATCTTGAATATGTTATACACTTTCTGTCATGAATAGTGCCCTTCCAACCTTTGTATGAGCCATGGAAAATTAAAATAAATTATTTTCATCTTAGAAAATCACAACATTATTGGTTACAGATATATCCTTGTCAATAGCCACTATTAAAACAACATTTTCGCAATTTTTGAAAATGAAATTGCTATTACAGTTACAATTGTTGGAATAAAGAAGATAGATATCTATAGGGATTGAAAAGACTGAAATCTGTAAACATTAATATAGAAATTGTTTTCAGTGATAACATTTATCACAGACTGAATTTTCTGTGTGTTACAATAAATCATGTCTTATTGGGCAAGTGCCTGACCTCTATTTTTCAAGTTGGTATTTTCAAGTATTAAATGTGATCACAAGGAAAATGATGTTTGTACCTGTAGTTTATTTTAATCAAACTGATTTTAAAAAAGCAATACGAGAAGCCTTAAGCAGGCAAAAAACCCTCTTCCCTGATATTCTTCTCACAGTTTTTAGTAACAGTAGGGAAGAATTTCTACAGGTTTTGGGAGAGACTTTCAGGGGAAACATTGCCTAAAAATGGATACCAACATCAATATGAGAGAGAGCGTGTATTCAAGTGGGCTAAACTTCTGATAACTTGCAACATTTACAAAGGATGCGGGAGCAAATATATAGTCAAGATTAGAGTATGTAGGCTGAGTAATAATAAACTTGGTAAAAACTGGATCTGTAACGTCTGAAAATTACGTTGGCTGGTAAGTATGATTGGCTCTTAGGTTCTCTTTCTAGATAAATTTACCAAATATCTGTTTGGTAGATAAAATGTTGTAGAGATGAAACTTTTTAATAAAAATTTTCATTAGAAATGCTGAAAGCTGAAATACTGTAGTAACACAGTTCCAACATTTTATAAATTTTAGTTCTATTTACATAATTGATATTTTTTTCATTCTTATGTATTTTCCAGTACATAGTTATTATTATAGTATATTCAAAGCAGTGTTACAGGAAACCAAAAAAGTTTTCCCAGGAATTTATGTATTAGTCATTTTTTTTAGTCCCATAGCTTCATGATTAAAGCATTGTAAAAAATACCTTCAGAACTAGAAGAAAATGGCAAAATTCTGGACATTAATAAAATGCTTCTGAACAAACATGTGTAAACTCACTTGCATTAATGACTATATTTTCTTTTGTAACACTGATATGATTAATAATATATTGTATTTTAACCAGATTTGGTACGTTTTTAAAGGAATAGGAAATTTGAATTAAATCTGGACTTTTTAAATTTTTGAGGAATGAAATAGTCTATTCATTTTATTTGTCTTTATCATCTAAGAAAATGCAATCCATATTTGGTGCAAACTTCTCCATGACAGTGCAATTTAAAAAAAGAAAAGGAATTAAGAATAATTTCTTTAAAATAATATCCCTGTGGAAGGTTGTATTTATAAGATTTACTAAAGGATGGACCATTTTTCTTCTTACAGAGTGAGTGTATATACCATAAATTAGTCCAATAAATAATACTAATAATTTTGCTCTTTGAGAAAGTATTAAAAATGTGGTCTGGAAATTTAAAGGTTGTGTTTAGTTAGTTTATTGGGGGGTTAAGCAGTTAGTTAGAGAATACCTTTATTCTTATTGCAAAGGGAAGAGAAATTAGTCTCTTCCAGCCAATGCTAAATGTAAGAAATTATCACAGGAATAAAATAATTACCCTCTTAAATGAAATAAATCTTATATAACTGATTGCTTTTCATGTTTGTTTGGCTTTTTTTTGGGTTTGGGGTTTTTGGTGGGGTGTGGGTTTTTTGTTTGGTTAGGTTTTGTGTGTGGGTTTTTTATCAATTTCCTTGGGTTTGGGTTTTTGTTTTTCCTTTTAAAATGTAAGACAGCTTATTCTTTCCTAAGCTTTTTATAAATGTGATGGATGTTTGGATTGCAATGAAGAAAACATAAAAGATGGAATTTATTTCTCTTTCAATCTATTAATAACATAGCTTCCTATGAAAATTAAGTTCATTCAGTGGTTCTCAGTCACTTACTTCCCCACACATCCAAATCAATGCAGTGCTGGATAAACTACTGTGAGCTTCATTTGAAGGACAAGGCCAGAGAAATATAAGGTTTTATCTCCTGCACCAGGAATTGGTCTAGTTAATATACATGGTTTTTTCACACGCCACAACACAGCTGTACTGTGACAGGGTTCTATGAACACTGTGAGGATGCCCACCAAAGTGTTGGGGCCATGCTCCATGTTTGCTTTATTGTGTTTTTTTTTTTTTCTGTAATCAATTCAGTAACTAAGAAAAGTTACACATTTTATATCTGTGTGGCTCTTGATGATTTCCTAGTCCATATGAATGGATGGTGGGGGTTTGCAGCCCTGCTGTGGGAGAGACACTAGTCACCTCATAAATTGGCTGGCTGGGAGGAAACCCTTTGGTGTTCATACTGAAGTAAACAGGAGGAAGGATGCTTTCCTGGTGTCAAACTCAGGTGAGATTCATGGCTAGTGGGAAGGTCCAATGCAACTTGGCCAAATGTCTTCCTAAAAGCCCATGTTTCAAAGGACTTTGCTTTAGAGAAAGGAATTTTGACTGTGTTATTTCCAGACTAGTTATGAGGTCTGCTTTATGCTTTTCAGTCAGCTCAGAGAAAATTTCAACAGCCTGGGTCTGGAGGTGCCAGATCCTGCCTGCTGCCATGTGGGAGGAAGGGCAGATGATATGTCAGTTCCCCAATTGCTTGGGCCCCTGTCCTGAGAAATGGCAGGGTCAGTGGTCAGGATGGCAACTGTCTGTTTCAAAAGGGCAGCTTTCAAGCTTAACCTTGAAAAGGAGTCTTTTGGGATTTGCATGTGCTCTTTAAAGCCTATGGAATCCCAATTTCAGCTTCCTAAAGATGATCCCTCCTGGCCCAGGAGCCAGTACCTCCGATCTGAAGTATTGCAGGGCCCTACCAGTGAGAAACTTCAGTTATTTATTTGTAACTTTTCTATTTACTGCTGAGTGGCTTCTTAGTTTTATTTGAAAAGGAAATTGACTTCTCTCTCTCTTTGTCATTGCCTTGTTAACAAGGAGGAGGAAAAGCTGCCTAATCTCGACATTATGAGAGTTGTTAGAATTGATCCCAAGTGAACTCTGGAGAGCAGAAAGTCAGATCACCTCTTTGTTTTGTTCCAGGGGGTTACCGAAAGGGAATGACAGCCTTCAAGGGACCTATTTTCCACTAGCTGAAAGACTGCATTAAGCAAGCATGTTTAGTGAAGGGTAAAGAGAGTACCAGTGGGAACGAATGCATGCACCACCATAGCAGGCACGGGGCTCAGAGCAGAGGAGGCAGATGTCTGCTGTGCAGAGCTCTCTAAAGAGGCCACGTGGGCCTTTCTGTGTAATTCAGTAATTTGGCATTGCAGACTGAATCCTCTGTGGTATCCTCTGGAGTTCTTGGTACAGAATGGCCACAGGCAGCCTCTTCTAGCCTCTCCTTACCTACCAGGCAGAAGAAGTACTGCTTGTTAATCCTGTTTGCTCAACACAGGAGGTGTTGGGGAACGGAGATTTCTGTTGTGGTGATTAGGTTTCTCCATCCAAGCTCGTGTAGAAAATGTAATATGAAAAATTTCAGCATACTGTTTTTTGGTGTGAGTTTTTAACATTTCATTGCTGATCATTTAAATATGGCTAATAAAAATATTTTTTCCAGTAACAGTATATTTGTCAGTACCACAGGAAAACATTTATTGATCTTTAAGATATCTTTTCCTTTCTGAGATTTGTCTCATGTATATAAACAAAGAATCTTGTGAGAGGATGCCACATTTCCATGCCAAAAGGAATTTAGCATGCAGGGCTAGAGGAGCAGACAATACCATGTAAGATGCAAAAGAGTAATATCAGACTTTTTGCAGATACAAGGAGAATTACAATAAGGATAATTTGGGTCAGTGCTATAGACCAAAAAATAATTGAAACTCCTGTATTTGTTCCAGAGTAATATGTAATATATCTGCTTCAGTACAGTAGTTTCAGAGTGCACTCTCACCAGGCAGAGAAATATCTTACAAGACTGGGAAAGCTGATCTCATATATTTGAGCTCACAGAAAACTAAAAAACGGCAAATGTTTCCTATGAGATTTAGTATCCTGATGAGATGTGCCACCAGTGAACCTGTGGACCTGGAGGGAAGGAGCCCACCTGCAAGGAGACATTCATATGACTCCCAGGAGCCACTGTAGCCTGGATGAACTTTACTTCTTAAGCCAGACAAGGAAAAACTACCTTTTTTTCCTCAGTGCCTGAAATTCTAAGGGCAATCAGATACAAGCGTTACTGGTATTTTGTCTTTACCAGACATTATGCCAGTCATGCTTACAAATGTAGAGCATGTGCTTGGCTCTTAAGCACTACAACGAGCCACGTAGGGAGAGCTTTTCTGGGAGAGGATCATAAGATATGCACTCTTTCCCACTTGTTCTTAGAAGTATATTGAGCAGGCCTTTGGCATAGTGTTCTCTGACATCTAGAGGAACAGGTGGTGTGGAAATACAAAGAGAAAGGTGCAGGAAGTGGAGCCACTTATTTCTTCAGTGCAGTATTTAGGGACTGCTCCAAAACCTGTTGGTCAATCTGATTTCTAATTTATTCTGTTTGTTGCCTCTTCAAATGGAAACAAAGAGTATTGAGGTTTTTATTCCAAAAGTTTTTCAAATGGTTGCTGAGAGATCCAAGACTGACCCATCTTTCACTGATTTAACTCATTTTTGGTCTGTCCTTGCTTATCAGGTAACTAGACAAAGGGATGATGCAGGAAGCAGGTTTCTGTCTGGCAGAACAAGAGTCCCTGATGGTGAGAAGACAAATCTTTTGTATAAGAAGTTTATTTTCAGCCATCTCCAACTTTATTCCTCACTTTTTTGTTTGTTTGTTTGCTTGTTTGTTTGTTTTTCCTCTTTTAAATATGATCCAAAATATTTCAGACACTGGGCGATAGTATGCACTCTGGTTTAGTGTCATTCAGAACTTGTAACAAGAAAGGCAGGTAGTTCACCTTATTCAAGGAAATGTCATGGGAAAGCTACGGAAAGTAGAAGGAAAGAGTTGATAAGATGGTGATTATTTAAGAAAAATATAATTTTTAAAATTCTAATCATTTACTACTATTATGATTGTTTATAACTGTTGTTCATAAGCATCGACAACTGTTTAACCCTTAAACTGTAGTCACATTTTCTGCCAAATGGTTTAGAATAATTATGTAGCTGCTTAAATAGTTAAAAACCTTTTTTTAAAGCAACCAGTAGTGCCTTTTTCAGGTACAGCCTCTATCTACAACAAAGAGAATACTATGAAGGGGAACTTATTCTAAGACAGGATTTTTATCATGTTGGGACATTTCTTACCAGCATTATTTAAAAGCTTTTTAAAAAATTGCTCTCTCACAACTTTGTTCTTTCTGTGCCAGGAAATGTTGCTACATATTTAATACCATATTTTAAATGTTTCATATGTTTATGACATGAAATACATGTACAATATAATCAAGGCTTTTGAAATTCTGCTATACTTATATCACTCCACACAGCAGCCTGAGAGTTTCTGTGAGGAAATGGTTCTGACCACAAATGCTGTAAATTGAGAAATATGTTTTATAACTATTTTTTTATAGTTTTCATTTCATTCCCTTACAAGACCGAGTCACAATGTGGGTCTGCTGGGAAGAACGCTGCTTCTTTTATTCTCTTGCTTAAATTTATTCTGTTTATTCTGAAGGTTTTGGAGCTAACTCTTAGTAAATTTGCTTGAATTTGAGGAAACAATTAAAAAGGGACATAGCAAGGTTCATCCATCATCATAAACTGGATCAATACCATCATCTATTTCTTAAAGAAAAACCCACAAATAATACCAATGGTGGTAACTTCACACCACTAAGACAAGATCCAGACAAGAACTCATGACTGAGAGGCTTCTCATTTCTCAAACATGATTAAGTTTCTAGTTTTACTTCCATGGATTTGACGTATACATCTAGATATAGAATTTTTAGCATTCTAGTTCCTGCAGGTGATATAGATTAGATCTTCTTTTTATCTCAAGGTGTTTGGGCATGGGTGTGAGCAAAGCAATTACTATTTTTTTTAACAATAAATTTTTTTTGTAGTGTTTATTTGAGAGTGAGGATAAAAAGAAAATTACCTTATGGAACACTTGATCTGCTTTATGACTTCTAAATTAAAACATTGCTGGTAGTCTTCCCTCATAAAGAGTGGTCTGTCCAAAAGTATTTTTTGTTGTTTACTTTTTGTTTATTTATATGGCTTTGGCTTCACTGTTTGTTTTTTTTTTCAGTAAGAACTTTCAGTAAAAAAAGAATCTTTTTTTTTAATTCGTTCTGACAGTTCTCTAGATCATTCATGGGACACTCTAGAGGGCCAATTATTGATCACCAGCTTTACACAGATCTCCTGACCTGTGCTGGTAATGGGTCAACTATTCTACACTCTAAATAAATGCATCATAGAACTTAAAACACTCAGTCCTGACGTAAGACGAAGTGACTTTGAGCAAAGTCTAAAACATTTAGTGTGATCTGTAGAGCAGAATGAGGAAAGAATTAAGTTTTTAATAGGGTCTTTGAGTCTGGTTTGTTTTTCACTAGATGATGCTGTAATTATTAATACTTCAGCTTGTGGTTTTCAACATAGTAGCAGGAACAGATTCTTTTAAATCTTCATAGAATAATGTAGCATACGTTACAATACTGAACACTAACTCTTCTTATAAGTGTCAATGTACTGTGTGGTATAATATAAAGGCTGACTAGTGTTTCAATTTCCATCCTGTTCTCTTTCCGTTGTTGCTTGTTTACTTGGGTTTCATCATATAAATATTTGTGTGCATACTGGTTTATCGTGTTGCTCTAAACACATGTGAATCCAATTACTGATGTGTTTAATTTGAATGTAGTGTTACATGGTTTTCAATCATGTTCCAAGTCACTTTTAATGGTTACAAGAAAAGTATTTCTGGAACACATACTTCTCAGACTATAAGGATGTACTGTTCCCAGAAATAGTTGAGATTATTTAATTTATTAGCAAATGAATGTTGTGCAAATACTTTTGGATTGGATCCCAATGTTAATTAACAGAAAGAAATGTCAAGAGGTTAAAAATTAAACTTGAATTTTATTAGGTTTTGTGGATTTTTTTAATATGTCTCAGCAAGTCATACATCTTCCCCTCCTCCAAAGCACACCCCTAGTATGTATATTGCAATCTTTATTTTGAGATGCATGGAAATTATATCTTGTGTATACTGATTTCCTAGAACCAGTCTGTCAGTGTTTTGGTTTATTTTTCAAAAACTTAAAAAGGTTGGAAAAGTGCCAGTGGTGGAGTTATAAAAATGCAAAGACTTCTACTCTTTGTTGCACCAGAGATAATGACAGTAAAATTTTCCCATAGTACTCTTTTGGTCTATTTTGCGTTTGCTGTTGAAGGACTGAAAAATGGTAATCTAGTCTACACATTTTTCGATATCTTTACTATATTTCAGTTAAGATGTATAATATTTTGGTGCTTACAGCAGTGAGAATTCTTGAACCGATAGTTTTATCCAGGGCATCCTTGTGGGTCCCTTCAACTCAGAATATTCTGTGAAATCTCTGTGAAACCACCGTTGATTTATGTGGTATAGAAAGAAGGTAGGACCTGTGAAAAAAATAAACCCCTTAGGTTTGCGAGTAGATATTTAGATGTGAAATATATTCCGATTAATGTTTTGTAGTTTTATAGTTTGGACTAAAACAGATGGAACAATCAGTTATGTATTTATAATTGCTAATTATTTTGCTTCCACACAAAAGTCAGGAAGAGACATAGGAAGATACTTCTTCCCTCTAAAATAATTTTAAGTTTATTAAACCATTCTAATATCCTCATCAATTGAAGGAATTTTACTAAAACAATGAGAAAGTGAGAGTCAATGAACCAAAGAAGAAAAGAAAAGATTAATATCCGGAATAATTGCAGCTAGTAGCAAATGTAAAACTAATTTTGGTTTGTGATATTACCAGTTTCTTACATGTGATTCCATTGTATGTCACTTCCATCACAGTGCTCTTATAGTGTGATTCAACATTGTTATCATTCAGTGTCTCATTGTTTGTTGTGTAGAATTTATTTAGCTGTTCATGCTGCTGTCTGATTTTCTGTGTTTCCTTTCAAGTCATTCCTTCCCTTTTCTTACTTGAGGTGGATTTGCAAGTCATTCTTTACCTGTGTAGGCTACAACTTGGCTGAAATGCTTGATGTTGACATTTTGCTTTTTCCCTCTGTCAGCTTCCTCTTGTTTCTGCTGGAGCAATATCTGGGAGCTGAAGTTACATTTGTACATGTAAGCAGGTAAATGTGTATTCCACAGACTATTAAACATCTTCTAAGGTATTCATCCCATACATTATTTTCATGCTAATTTTTACAATTAGTGATTTCATATGCTTGCCATTTTGCAAAACATTACAATCACTGACTTTTGCTGGAGTCTAAGAACAGTTGCTCTGTGCCAGTTTCCCATCTGACAGAGGCTTGTAGCAAATACTTCACAAGTAGAGAAGAAAGATGATGAGTATGCAAGTGGTTTCTTTCTAGTTCCAGCAGTTAGTTCCCTAGTGACATCCTGGGTCAACCTTTGAATCCTATCCAGTGTTTATACTTTTGGACAGTTCCCTTTTCTATAAATTAGTACTTTAACAAATTTATTACATCTGCCTTAAAAATATTCTGAGGAAGTGATTCTGCCCTTTGAAGACACACTGTATTTAAAAAAAAATCATTTTGTTTGTTTTAAATCTGGTCTCTCCAAGTTTTAATCAGCTAGTTTCTCATTCTTTGAGAGAGTTAATTGCTCCCTATATACTTTCCCTAAACAGAGGATTTGTTTGCCCAAATTAAGTTTACTTATATAAAGGATGTTCCTTGATTTTGAGAGTTCTTATTATCTCTGTCTCTCTCCCTTTTCTATTTCTACTTTCTCCTTTACAATATTAAATTATAAATATTTTTCAGTCAATAAGAAACAAAGTGGTTCAATGGCAGTTTTTATAAAGACGCTGTAAAGATGCTTTTGGAGTTTTCTGTTGTGGAAAATTTATCTCTGATGTAATGTCATTTCTAGCTTAAACTGAACACTATATCCTTCTTTAGTGAATTATCTTTGGGCATTACCACATTCTCTCTCCATAGACTGCTTGTCAGGCCAGGCATCAAACTCCCTCCAAGATGCCCGTGCATTCAGAACACCTCTGAAGTATTTATTTTATAGGTGATCCTCTTCTAATTTTGTTTACATCTATTCTTCAGGGTAGGCAACAGGTCTGATTCTTTTCCCATTCAGCACGTGTGAATCTTGAACTGGGGATAACTAGTGCTGCACTTTAGTTCTTCTGTAAAAGAAGTATTAGTGACAGCTTTGTAAATATTGATGGTCAACATTGATTTTTAAGTTTGTTGTTACGGATATCTAATCTTTTCCTTGCGAGTTTGATGCAGAACTTGGTATCTGAAGGAAGAGAGCTGTGTTTAAATGCCTAAGATTTACTGAAAGCTGTGATTTACAGCATCTAAACATCTGGCCTGAAACATGGGTTTGGAGGTTTCTGTAAATAAGAGACATAGTGATGAAAGCACAATGGGGTTTTTTAGCCTCCCTTAATTGTCATAAATATTGATTTTAAATGCATTCACTCTAATACACTTTTGTGTTACTATTGACATGAAAATGTTACCTGTGATATGTTTATTTTTCCATATCATAAACAGTAGCGAGAACAGTGCTATCCCTACACCATTAAAAATACTACTAAGGCTTTTTAAAAAATATTCTTCAAACATACATCTTTAAATGCTAGAACAGGATGTAGTATTTTTACAGAGCTGTTCAGAAGCAAGAGTGGCTGTTTGTAATGGTTCACACCAAGGCATTTGGCCTTGCAATATCATTGCTTACCACTGTCACAGAAAACATTAGATATGATTAGCTGCAGGTATCCATGCCAGATGATATCCTGGTAAAGTCCTTTATATATTTCATCTTATAATTGTATTTGCAAGTTAATGTTTGAAGTGTCAGTCTTTGTAAAATTAGCTCATCTTGTTATGATTTAGAGCTTTGATGTGAGTGAAAGGCTTCAATTGCAATGCACAGTCACATCTGAGAGTAAACTGCATAGACAAAGAGCCTTACAAGACTAGTAAATCAAATACTCTGAACTGTCTATGTGGATTATGAGGTACTATTTGCATAACTTTGAAGTATTTATACTGATGAAATTACAATAATTAAAATCATTGCTGTGTCAATTGCTAGATGCCACAAGGCATAGCAATTACGAGCATGCAAATCAGACTTTGTGTAAGCATTTTAAAGAATAATTACCTTATTTGATTCAGATGTGCCTGAAAGGCATTAAGAATCATTTGAGCTATTTTGCCTTCAACAATTTTTAGGTCTCAGATAATATTGTTTGTATTATTGTTGTTGACGATAATACCTTTGTGTGGGCATGTGTCTTTATGTTTCTGGTTTAGATTTAAAGTGAAGCCTAGCGGTAAAACTTGCTGAAGCAGTTAGGAAGGATTTATTCTATATTAGCTTATTCTCAATCTGTGTCTACAAATTGTTTTGTTTTGCATAAGAACCAATACAAGCATGCAGACTCTTAGAGTTTTTGGTACAGTTTGTTAAATCCTGTATTATGGGAGAAATACATAAATACATAAATTATTTCTTAGATTAAAAAAAATTGGGGTTTTTTCTTTAGATTTTTGTCAGACAATTTGTGTTTCATGACATGATTTTGAAATACATTTTCTGAAGAAAAATAGACTGTAAAGAGCTGCTCATTCACATCATTGCAGATATATAATGTATAGGAAAAATGTAGCACCAGTGATAAAATTATTTCAAATTTACCTGAATTTCAGAGACAAATTCTGAGTGGTGAAAATATACTCTACTCTGAACAGTAGTGGACGTTTGACAGATACACACGGTAGAGAGTAAAATAGGGAATCCTTCTGTGAAAAGGGCCATAGCTGCAGTGCAAAGTCACTCAAGAAGCACTGCCAAATCATTCAGGCCTTGGATTTGATCAATACCATGAGTTTCCCTAAAAAATGGTCCTGCCTGACAGTACGTATCCCCAAATACGGGATAGTTTCTGATATATAAAGTTTTGAATATGAAAATCAGGAGGGAAGTATGTAGTCCTCTCTCCTGGCATTGTTTTACAAGTAACTCCATTTCCCATGTACAGTGCAGTACTTGCCGCTAAAAACCCCAATTGCTTAGGTAACAGTAGCTAAGAATCTGTCATGTGTGCAGATGTACAGGAGAGGATGGACTGTTGTTTTATCACTTTTATCCCACCTTTTGCAAGGATTAGGTGGACCAAATATTTCAAGGAATTTAATACATGGGAAAGAATCAGGGCAAAGGCCAACAAGACCAACGTCCTGATGAGAGTCTGTTATAGACCACCCAACCAGGACGAAGAGGTGGATGAATTATTCTATAAGCAGCTGGCAGATGTTTCAAGATCACCAACCAGTGTTCTTGTGGGAGACTTAAACCTTCCAGATGTCTGCTGTGAACTCAACACAGCAGAGAAGAGGCAGCCAAGAAGGTTCTTGGAGCATGGAAGATAGCTTCTGGTCACACCTAGTGAGCAAGCCTACAAGGGTTGGGGCCCTGCTGGATCTGCTGTTTACAAACAAAGAAGGGTCAGTGGGAGATGTGGTGGTCAGAGGCCATCTGGGGTCCAGTGACCCTGAAATGATGGAGTTTTCAATACTCAGTGAAGCAAGGAGGGGCACCAACGAAACCACTACCCTGGTCTTCCAGAGGGCAGACTATTAAGGATAAACCTATTAAGGATTTTGATTTGAAGAGTACCTTGGAAAACAGCCCTAAAAAACAAGGGGGTCCGGGAAGGATGGACATACTTCAAGAAAGAAATCTTGAAGGCACAGGAGCAGGTTGTCCCTATGTGCCAAAAGACAAGGCAGGGGGAAGATGACTGGCCTGGTTCAGCAGGGACCTTTTACCAGAACTTGGGGAAAAAGAGAGGGTTTATCACCTTCGGAAAAAGGGGCAGGGAACTCAGGAAGTGTTTAAGGATGTCATTAGGTCATGNTACAAACAAAGAAGGGCCAGTGGGAGATGTGGTGGTTGGAGGCCATCTGGGGTCCAGTGACCCTGAAATGATGGAGTTTTCAATACTCAGTGAAGCAAGGAGGGGCACCAATGAAACCACTACCCTGGTCTTCCAGAGGGCAGACTATTAAGGATAAACCTATTAAGGATTTTGATTTGAAGAGTACCTTGGAAAACAGCCCTAAAAAACAAGCAGGTCCGGGAAGGATGGACATACTTCAAGAAAGAAATCTTGAAGGCACAGGAGCAGGTTGTCCCTATGTGCCAAAAGACAAGGCAGGGGGAAGATGACTGACCTGGCTCAGCAGGGACCTTTTGCCAGAACTTGGGGAAAAAAAGAGGGTTTATCACCCTTGGAAAAAGGGGCAGGGAACTCAGGAAGTGTTTAAGGATGTCATTAGGTCATGAAAAAAGAAAATTAGAAAGACAAAAGCACAATTTGAACTTAATCTGGCCACTTCTGTAGAGGAAAATAAAAAGTGTTTTTTTTAAAGACATCAGTAGCAAAAGGAGGAGCAAAGAAAACCTCCATTCTTTATTGGACATGGGGGGAATATAACTACCAAAGATGAGGTACTTAACACCTTCTTTGACTCAGTTTTGAAGAATAAGACAGGTTATCCTCAGGACAACTGGCCTCCTGAGCTGGTAGACAGGGATGGAGAACCGAATAGCCCCCCTATAATCCAGGAGGAAGAAGTTAGTGACATGCTGAGCCACGTAGATATTCACAGGTCTATGATACCAGATGGGATCCAGCCTAGAGTGATAAGGGAGCTGGCAGAAGAGCTCTCCATCATTTACCAACAGTCCTGGCTCTCCAGGGAGATCCCGTATGACAGAAAGTTGGCCAATATGATGCCCATCCACAAGAAAGGCTGGAAGGAGGATCTGGGAAACTACAGCCCAGTCAGCCTGACCTCAGTGCCTGGCAAGGTTACAGAACAGATCATCTTCAATGCAATCATACGGCACCTACAGGACAGACAGGAGATCAGAGCCAGCCAGCATGGATTTAGGAGGGGCAGGTCTTGCCTAACTAACCTGATCTCCTTTTATGTTTGGGTGACCTGCCTGGTGGATAAGGAGAAGGCTCTGGATGTAATCTATCTGAACTTCAGCAAAGCTTTTGACACTGTCTTCCATAGCATTCTCCTGGAAAAGCTGGTAGCCCATGTCTTGGACAGGGGCACTCTGTGCTGGGTTAGGAACTGGCTGGAGGGCCGGGCCCAGAGAGTGCTGGTGAACGGGGCTGCATCCAGTTGGTGGTGTCCCCCAGGGGTCAGTGTTGGGCCCAGTTCTGTTTAGTATCTGGATGAGAGGATTTAGTCTGTCATTAGCAAATTTGCAGATGATGCCAAGTTGGGGGGCAGTGTTGATCTGATGGAGGGTAAGATGGCCCTGCAGGGAGACCTGAACAGATTGGATAGAAGGGCTGATTCCAAAGGGATGAGGTACAACAAGACCAAGTGTTGGGTCCTGCACTTTGGCCACAACAACCCCACACAACACTACAGGCTGGGGACAGAGTGGCTGGAGAGCAGCCAGGCAGAAAGGGACCTGAGGGTTCTGATTAACAGCAGAGTGCCCAGGTGGCCAAGAAGGCAATGACACCCTGGCCTGTATCAGGAATAGTGTGGCTAGCAAGACTAGGTGATGTTTTCCCTGCACTCAGCACAGGTGAGACCACCCCACAAGTACTATGTCCATTTCTGGGCCCCGCAATTTAGGAAGGATGCTGAGGTGTTGGAGTGTGTCCAGAGAAGGGCAACGAGGCTGGTGGTGGGTCTGGAGGACAAGTCCTACGAGGAACAGCTGAGGGAGCTGGCGATGTTTAGCCTGGATAGGCGTATGCTCAAGGGAGACCTCATCACTCCCTACAACTACCTGAAAGGAGGTTGTAGCCAGGTCTTCTCCCAGGCAACCAGCAGTAAGACAAGTGGGCCCAGTCCCCATCTTCACCAAGGGAGGTTTAGGTTAGACATTAGGAAGAACTTCACAGAGTTATCGAGCATTGGAATGGGCTGCCCAGGGAGGTGGTGGAGTCTCCCTGGGATGTTGCACTCATTGCCATGGTCTGGTTGACAAGGTGGTGTTAGATCATAAGTTGGACTTGATGATGTCAGAGGTCTTTTCCAACCTAGTTGATTCTGTGACTCTGTGAAATCCTGTGTATGAGGAAATACACAAACACAGCATCATGTTTGTTAACATAATCATCTATAAAACATCTAACCCTTTATTCCCTGAAACAAAGACACAAATAATTAGGGAATGTGGGAAAAGGTAAATCAGTATGAAATAGCCTCAACACATGATGCCATTTCAGTGGAGCATTAAGGACATTGAATGCCATAAAGAATCTTCCTTGGTTATTCTGCCTCTGTCTTTGTGTGGCAGTTTATTTGTTTATTTTCCCCTTTCCTTGTCTTGTAAAGTTTCAAGCGTGCTCCTCATCACTTTGTTACCAGTAAAATATACACTGTCGTCTCACCTGAGAAGATGTTTGTGACCCCTATGAACCTCCAGAACCAAGTAATCTTTTCAGAGGCATTAACTTCAGAGCTCAGCTTTTTTAGTGACAGAAGATAAGCCTCTGCATTGTGATGGTCCTCCTCACCTCTGTAAATGCAAATGAAGTCCTGGCCATCTTCAGGACATGTTCCTGGAGCCCCTTTACGTTCTTGTCTGGCATGCAAAGGGCAGCTGGGAGATTATGTGTTCTGTTGGATATTAATTGACACTATGGCTTGGTTGACTGACAATAAAAGCATCTATCAGTGGAAGAGAACATACCTTGTACCTGATACTCCATGACTCTCCAGCAGGGTTCTGACACTCCAGGCTATGTCACAGCTGGATCTTTTCCTTGAAACTCTTTTCAGTATTTAGATAGGATCATTCTTTTCTCTAGGGTTCTTAGGAAGAAATAACCCTTATATATATATATATATATATTAATTATTCCTAAGTAATACTCCTGTGCAGGTAAAATTCAAATCCAGCCTGTAACCTGAAGGATATGGAAAAGAAAAAAAATTTAATGAACATTTTTAATTGTGCTTATGTTCATTAAGTTCCACCAAGTTCCAGGGAGACAATCAAATACCAACATGTATTTTAGTTTATAAACAATAATTAAAATACTCAGTTAAAAATACCCTACTTTTCCCCATCTTTCTTGCATTACTTCTTATGCATAGCTATATCATCTTCTGAATAGAAAGTAAAACTCGTGTAGTTAAAACTTACTAATTCAAATAGCATTATCCTTTTTTTGCACTTGTTGTGCCACAAATTTGTTGCTATTACAGCCATCCAACATGCTTCACACTGATTAGCCATGAAGTAGTGGGCAGTACTATGTTAATTTTTTACCTAAATAACAGCATAGTTCCCACTCAGTTTAGAGGCACAAGATCTGGGTTTCTACCTTATACACATTTGTGTTCAAATATCACCCGCTGTTCAGTAAGCCCAAGCTCAGGCTCAAAGACTATGGACAACTGACCTTTGTGAAGTGGTTGGTTCTCGTTTTCAGAGCTACTCCCTGTTAAAACGTTTCATTTAGTATTTCCTCAATTTTGTTCACTTTTTTTTTTCTTTTAATTCTGAAATTGTATGTTTTGGTTTGAGGACTTTTTCTGCTTTATATTTAAACTCCTTTGACTGATTTGGTCTTTGAATTGTGTGGGTTTACAAATGTTTATACCTGAATATACCCAGATATACCTATACATGAGGTACTTCCTTTATTTTTTTACAAAGGCAGTTCTTTCACCTTCTAGCTCTGGTTCCCTCTCATATATGTCTAGTGCCATCATCATTCATCATGTTCACATAATGGGTTGGAAGAAGAGGTGTACTTGCTCTCCTTAAATGAACTGCTACTGTTATTACAGAGGTGTGATTGCTGCTGATATAATGTATAACCATCCAATGTGAAATGCATTTTGTGATGGCTAATAAGTACATTAACAGCCTTTATGTTTGCATTATTAGGATTTAGTTAGAAACCTACTACTTTCAAAAAAGACAGTCACCTAAGCCAACTCATTTCCAGTCTGACCCTTATGTGCAAGGGCATGAGTATAACTCATCCTAGTTTTTCTCTATCAGAATCATAAATGGTCATGCTTTAGCTGTCATTAACATAGTCTGAACTGGTTATTGAAAGTGTCCAGTATTGGCAGCAGTTATCGCACTGCAACTCTACAGTTCTTTTCAGGTTTTTGAATTCCGGTTGTTGTTCATCTGAGCCACCATTGCATCCATGAAGACCACTGTAGTCTGCATCCCTTTCCGGTTCTCTTCTTTTTTGACTTTGTTGAAGATTCAAACAATTAAAAAGAAAAATCTCTGCAACTTTTTCATGGACATTTGGAATTCTTCTCCCTCATTCTTACTCCTTTGTTTATGGTCTGTTTCATCCACTTCGGAAAATTTCAGTGAATGCATTGAATCCTCACAGACATCTGTGTGTTTCATTTGTTTTGCCTGTCAGAAGAGGCATTCTTTAGGAAATTCAGGCTCTTTATGCTACCTAAGAAGAAGCTACAGCGTTAAGATTTGGAAATCTTATTCCTTATTTATTATTAAATTTTAGGAAAAGTATGTGACTGTTTATTTGTTTTAAACAATTAATAATTTTATTGTGTTTTTTCAAATTAAAAACAGTAGTTCTTTAATTATTAGTGGTGAACATTATCTATGGTCCCTGTGTTACTGAGACTTCTAATCTATCCAGAGAAAAGAAATTAATAGGAAAACTGAAAAACAGTAGAAGTCAAATTCTTATACACACAATATAATTAATTTTCATTTTTTAGTGCATTGGTATGCAGCATTTGGTCCCACCTGAATGGAGGATACAAGGCTGGGAGATCTAGTACAGTCATGAAACCTTAAAGTAGAAAATGCTGCACATGATTATTCATTGGTCCAGATGTCCCAGCAAAGACCTGTGTAGGGTCTTGCATTGCATTGGTCGGTGCTACATGTCATGTACAGAGGTAAATCTTGCAGTCTGAGGGCAAGAACCTTTTGTCTTATTGGTACGTTATTAAATCACATTGTGGTGGACTAAAAAAAGAGGAGAGAGAGAATAAGCATAGTGGTTGTCTGACAGTATGATTTGAGGAGTCCCTCCCTCAAAATAAAAAATATGTGAAAGCACTTTGGATCTCAAATTTAGTTATATGTTTACTTTGATGAAATATATCTCAAGTAGAGCTAATGCTGAGATTTGATCAACCTCACAGCTAAAATGAATTGCAAGTGCTGAATAAAGTCAGTAAGTCTGGCAGGTGTGACTGCATTAGATCTTTCACATTTTGCTCTCCAAACAATAAAAAAAGGATTGGACAAATTATGGGAATGGGTTGATCCAACTTCAGACAGGCAAACCTTTGGCATATGTTTTGAAATGTGTTGATCTTGTGGGCTGCTTTCGAAACTGACAAAATCTGTGGTTACTCTGTCTCTCTCTGACTGGGTGCAACTTTTGAATGTCTTCTTTATTCTTAAAGTTCGGTATCAGAAAATTTGTTGTAAAAAAAATGTAAAAAACACAGGCCGATGGGGATTGCTTAACATACAACAATTTCAAAAATCTTGTATCATACAGTTTCCACGCTGCTTCTGTCATGGCTGGAGTGGTTTTTTTTATTATTTATTGGTGTTTCTCTTTTAATTTTAGAAGCACACTACCCAATGTTTTTTTCTGTTCAATTCACCGTGTGTTCCTTTTAAAATCTTAATACTGCCAGTTCAGTTTTGCTGAATTTGGGGAAAGAGAAGAAGCTTTTAATTAGTAGCTTAGATTTCACTAGAGCTGAAGACAGATATTCATGTTAGCTTAAATTAAACTTCATGAAAAAAATTAAGAAGGTCATTCCTTGTAGATTCTGAAATGGTTCTAGGTGTTTTGGGGGAAAGGCTTTCATTGCTTTTCTGTTTTTTTCCCCACCTATGTTTTCAGATTTTAGTTACAATGCTCTCAGTGACTTAAGCTGAGTTAAGTAGATGAATATATTGTGGAGAACTATTTTCAAGTGCTGGGACCTAACCAAAATCAATGGGGCCCTGCTGCTTCCCTCAGATCAGAAGAGAAAGATATGTTGTCATCTTTCCACCATAACTGAGTTAAAGAGAGCTAGAAATTGTATTTATGTCATAGCCAGGGTTATTTCACTTAATGTTAGTAATATTTTGACATGAAAGAGCTTCTCATTGTCGCAAGTAAGTACTGACTTACTGGTGGAGATTTTTTTTTTGTTTTATATTTTTTACTTTTAAAATTTTCTTAAATAAAGAGTATACACACAGGAAACTTCTGCAAGCTCAGAGTGCAAAGAGTCCCTCTACTTCTCATTACATTTAAATGGAAAAATGGCTCAAATCCAGCTGTTTCACCACTGGATTGCTGAAGGTTTCTGTAGTTCATACAGTTGATTGTTGTATTTGGCCTCTCTGCAAATACATTGAGTTTCATAAGTGGCTAAAACTGGCTCTACTCCCTTATGTAGCACACACAGTAGCTGGAGGGATAGTTCTTGGAAAATTGTGAGTGTTGGCTCTAAACCTGTTTTAAAAATATGTGGAACAGAAGGATTTACACCTCTTAATTAGAACTTTTCTCCCTTTAAGCTAAAAAATCTACATTCCTTCTGAGTGTGCTGGGTTTTAAAATGGGATATCCAGGAACCACATGAAAATCGACATACAGCAGAAGAGGAGGTGATGAATACAAGTTGAGATAAATACAAGTACTCCTTTAAAACTATGTATCAGATGAAAGAGTTGAGAGCTGGCAGGTACAGTATAGTGGAAAGCTGTATTTATTCATTTACTAGACCTACAGCATAGAGTATTAGCCTGAGGTGACCACTTATTCTGGAAACTTAAGAACCAGATCTGAATTAACAATGTAACTACAGCTCATAAAATTAAGCAAATATTTCCTCAAACAGAAACAATTCCAGCTCATGTGTGGAATGGACATTTCCATTGTCCATCCTGTGTATGGGGGAAAAAAATATTCAGGTCACTGTAGCTTGTATATAATACTCCCTAAAGCACTCCTGTGATAAAATATTCAAGCATAATTTCAGGAAAATCTCAGTAGAAAGAAATTTATTTTGAGAATAAATTTTTAGAAAAGCAACCATCTTCACCAATATATAGATTTCCTTTCTTTTTTTTTTTCCTTTTCCCAGTATCATGGTATTGCAAGTTCCATATTTATCCTGTCTCCTAACAGCCAAATTGCTCAGGAATTTGAAGTGTATACTTTGTGTGAATGTTGTTTTCTTTTCTGTACATAGAGATTTGCTTCATCATAACATGATGCTTAGATAACTTTATTTATGCCTTACATCTAATATATAGTTTAAATCAGTGTCTGTTATATTAAACACTGGATTTACACACAATCATGTAAACTGCTATCCACAAAAATGGATGAGCATAGGAAATAGGAAATCTCAAATCTCTTCTACTATTTGAGCAAGTAAATTATACAGTTTTTATGGAACTTGATTGGAATTATCTATTAAATGTCTCAGTGAATAGTAGAGTGTATGAAGGAATCCACTTTCCATGACACGTGAGTAAGAAATATGGAAAAGGACCTTCACTGACAGCTCAATCCATCATGCAGTCTTTCCTGTCCTCCCTTGGCAGACAAGAGAGAACACATGAGAAAGACTGTCCTGGTTAAAACAAAGAGATTAGACCTATTTTACCTATGTGGTTTCCCCTCTATATAGATCTGGCTTAAAGGAAAGATATTGGTGTGGTATCACCTCCAACAAAGAATGGAAAATACATTTAAGGAGTAAAATTTGGCTGCGAGTAGGTTACTCTCTTATAGTGAGATCTCCAGAAGGACTAGGTTTTGATTTGAGGGAATTGAAAGAGTAATTAGTACATAACATGTTGTAGTACATTACTATATTAAAGGGCTATGTGAAGATGAAAACACTGGGAGAAAGCCTAATTATGAGACATGTGTCCTGAAAGAAAGAACTCTGCTGCCAAAACCTTCCTGCAAGAAGAAAGAGGAGCTGGAAGCCTTGAGGACAGATTGATTAAATTTTACAGGAGGGTTGAAAGTGGCATGGAAAAAGCAAAGAATTTAAGAGTAAAAAGTCAGTTTAAAGGATGCAGCAAATCTATTATTTGAGTTTTTCAGGGGCTTGATTTTAGTAAATATTTTATGTCAGAAAAAAAATGTGTGCAGGAAATTTGTGGGTTATTGAGTGTTGGCTGTCCATGCCAATGGAAAGGCACAGCATATCATGGAGAACTGCATGATATTACCACTGAAAGTAGTAGAAACAGGATAAAATTTTTTAAGTACCAAGTACAAAATTGTACACATAAGGATGAAAGCAAAACAATAAACTAAATTATCAAGAAATGAGAATTTCGTACATAGAAACTGGCTATACATGTTGAACACCAGATGACAGAAACCTTCAAAATTTTGAAAAAGGCACATAAAATAACGCAGGTGTTTCATTTTTAGTAAAGAAAAACTAATTTTTCCAAAATGATAAAAAGAGGGCAGAAATGTGGCTTTAGTAAGGGAACAGTCTTCAGATAAATCAACATACACATGTATGCTGCTATCACACTGGCGTAAAGCTTTACTGTTTTCTGAATGGCATATTTGTGTTAAGCAACAGAGAGAGGGCTTAAAGTGTGCTGTGACACCTCCTCCACCAATTTGCTGATGTCGATATCACTTCTGGGTTTATTAGTTATATTTTTATGTTAGTTCAATTTACTGACTTTCATAGAAGCCTACAGGACTGCATCACAGAGCATAATTTGGTCCATAATGTATAGATAAACAATTTTTTTTTTTTTGTTAAATATTCAGAAATTTTTCTATTGTCTTTAGCTGACAATATATGAGATTTGCAATTTAGGAATTGTATCCCCTTTGCTCAGCAGTTATGCATGATTAAATGCTTAATCTCTTTGTTCTAAGAAAGTCTGTTTCTCCTCTTACGTTTCTAGTCTCTATTCCTTTGTAGTAGCAATAATTTTTATATCCTTTCTCAGAAGATCATGCATAAAGAAAAAGAAAGTCAGAATTAATAAAATTAAAATTATATTTACCAAAAATGGTATAAAAAGAGAAGAGAGAGTTTGTATGGCATGATATGCACTATGGGGATAACTTGTGTGTCTGTAGAAATTTATAGTATGGGTTAGATTTTCTTTCTCAAATGTGGGCATACAGTAATCTGAACATTACTCTTGGGAGGAAGAAATCGGGAAGATAAAGCTAATTCCTAAGAAGAGAAGAAACATCAAATATATGTAACATGAATCCCTCTAGGAGAAATGGAAATGGAAAATTTACTTTATTCATTTACTTTTTGTAATTTTAATTTTATTTGCTTGCTTAGTATAGATTGAGGGCAGCTAAAAAGACCAAAGGCTGTATCAGCAAAGAGAATGTCATTCTTCAAACTCTAGGAGCGAGAATTACAAATTTTGGTGGAAAAGATTGTGATTTTCTTTGGCAAGTGTTTTGATGAACAGTTTGCATAATGTACCCGATACTCTTTGACCACACAGTGATACTATTTTTCTTGCTTTACATATTAGATTGTATCTATTGATTGAATATTGAAAGCCTTTAAGCATTTTAATCTTTTACAAAGGAAGAGTAGAGGGTTTGATTTTCCTCTACTGAACTGACGAAGACAAACTTAAAAGACAATTTTACAGTTCACAGCTTAGTCTGCATCCCTTTTAGCTAGATAATTGCCCTGTGGTTGTGTATGTAAATAGCTACTGGTTAAAATGTCCACAGGTGCGGCTAGAGAATCTATGATATAGTTCCTTCCTATTTAGGGTACTAGTAGGTAGCACAAGTGGGTTTCTTGGAAGCGCGTAACAGTAAAGGTCCATCAAAACCGAATCTGGAGCTAAAAAGCAATAACAATGAAAGCTGAAAATCAAAAGAAAGGAATAGTAGCTTTATAAATAAACTTAGCTCTGCCATGAAGTGAAACTTTATGATAAAGCTCTTCAATGCTGCTGTTAAACAGCAAAAAACCTGTACCATACGAGTAGAAAAACACTGAAGTATCTTGAGAAGTGAGGTTCAGCCACTCTTCCAGGTTGAGTCAGTTAAACCTACTTGTAAAGTGTAATACTCTGAAGATCTCAGCACTTGATGAAGACCACTGATTACTGTACACTGTGGGGGGCCTTTTAAGTATTATGTTCTTCATTAGCCTGAAAATCCCCACCAAAGATTTTGCCACTGGTTTCCCAGTAGCTGTACTGGATCTGGAGAACCCTCTCAGCATTTGAGCAATGCAGTCTATCTCTTTTCAACAAGACTTTGTGATCTAAAGAACTATTTTGAATTTTACCTTGAAGATATCTTTGCACAACTTCATTGATCCTGATCTGTCGTTGGCACAACATTATTGATCATTATCTTTTTTGCTTATTAAATTATATTAAAAACTGCCATTGAAACACCTAATCTGGAAAGTATTTCTGTACAACTTTTGTCCAGTAATTCCCTATATATTATGCTTAATAGGACCCCTTCTTCAGCTTCAGCTAAACTGATCCAAATTAGGAGGGCCTGTGGGCTTCATTGAAGATGTTAAGGCTTATGCACATGAAGGATTCTGTATTGCAGTTAGGATATGACAAAGGCAGTATGGGCATGTGAGAGGAAATAAGTTCTGGCTCTTCTACTCATGCCTGAAAAGTCAAGAAAATAAATTCTAAAAATCTAGTCTTCCTGAGTGAAAAATTGTGTCTGTGTTATATATGTAGAACAGCAGAGGATTTTATAGCCATTTGCAAATCTAGGGCAACTTCTGATTGCACTTGAGTCTAATTTATTGTAAATTTGATTAAGAATTATACCTTTAAAACTGTACATAAATGTTGTATACATATGTAATGCTTTTAGTGTTAGCAAAACCTGTCCAATATCATACACTGCATGCTTAGTTTTATTTCTTTCAGGCCGAATTGTGCATTTTCCTATTTAAAAGAAAAAGTTCTTATTCTTTTAACTGAAATACTTATGACTATATAGTGATATTTGCTTGATAGGTCCATGATCAGTTTGGTATTCACATTTAAACTTATAGCAGCTTCTAGACTATTTTAAGTACAACCCATGTATTCAATTAGCTTCAAAAGGCTACCATAAAAGAAATAACTGAAGAAATGTAGTTTGAGTATATATGGTGTGTTTTTCTGTTGCAGAAAGTAGAACAACTTCACAAGAAGTTTCTGAGATTTCATTTAAAGTTTTATGTTAAGCTTTTCAAGCATAGAAAAAAGATTTTTGAGAGTTCATGCTAGCAGTGATGGTGGAAGGGCTCTACTTATTAAATTAATGGAACCAGCATCATTAGTACAACATGAGCATGTGCTCTCTGTCTAGCCTTTGGAATCACTGGTGTCATACACTATGAATTTGTAGAAAACTATTTGTCCTGGCTGCTGCCTGCAGAGGAAAAATACAGCCAAGAATAAACCTTGGTATGGTTTCAGACACAGAAATATTTGAGGCAGTGTACCTTTTCATGGGCCAACTTCTAAGATATTATTGTTTGTACTACATTTAACCTTCTTTGACAAAATACTATTGAAGTCATATAAACAAAATCATATTGTTGAGGTCAAACTTACTTGCCTTGCATGAAAAGTACACTTCTTCTTAAATGTATTGTATCTACTTGCAAGCTCATGGTTGCAAGATAAGTTCTGTCCATTTACAGTTATTTTTTATATTCTTCTGTGATTATGTAGTTGTTTTATTTCCAGAATCCCTTTTTCCTTTTGTGATAGTTTTTACAGTCATTTTAAGTATGTACAACTATTAAGGATTAACAGTTAAATAGTTAACAACTTTAATATCTTAAATCTTTATTTTTCTCTTTAGCAGTGCTGGTGGTATTTTCTTTGGTACTTTCCATGCAAACTAGATGCATGTAGTATTTTATTGTCAAAATAATGTTTCAAGTAGTAAAATGGCAAGGGAATACTGACTGACCTATTAATAAAACACACCAGCTTTTAGCTGGCAAAGCAGCCTTCTTTCCATCAAATATGTCTCAGCCTTTAATAAAGAAACTCAAGTGGTGTAGGTGAAAAATTACTTTTCTCACCCGGTCATCTGTCTGTCATGTATTATTCAGGTCACCAATGTTTGTCCTGAACTGTATCATTCTGTAGTTGTGTCAGGTATGAAATATGTTCAGTGTAATTCCATCAGACTTCACGAAGTTGATTAGAACAGATCACCTTTCGGCATGGGCACAAGTTATCTCAGCAGATTGAGTGAAAAAGACTTATTTATCTTTGCCTGATAATAAAGAAAGAGATGAGCAAATTTATCCATTAACTTGAAAAGAGTCTCATATTTTGTGTGAAAACAAACTGAAGGCAGTAATTCTATTGAAAATGCTTTAATACATGAATGTTTCTTTGAAAATGTTTGAATTTGAAACTAGAAAATATAAACCTTGATCCAAATGCATTATATAACAAGTTTCTAAATTATTCTTTTTTTCCTGTGAGCACAATCCTCAGAAACAATGAAATTGGTATTGTTTTATTTTAGATAGTTTGTTAAGGTTGTAATGACACTTTATTTCCTTAAAACTTAAATGTTGGTGAAGGCCTAAATATGGTGTGTGATACATGTTTTGTTCTAATTAGTAAGGATAAAAAAAGATATTAAATGCTTGTCAGAAATATCTATTAAAGTAGATTACTCTTTTTTTCTCAAGAGTAATGCCTGAACCTCCACTCTGAAATCATATGGTGAAGCAATTTATTCAATTATTTTTTAGCATTGTATATTTCCTTTTATGGAGAATAATTCTGTGTAACTATTGAGAGGGCATTAATGATCTAAGCAACCTTTCTAAAATCTGTGATAATTCAACACAACTACCCTTTCTAATAAAAAATATTCATGCCTGGGGTACAGGTCCTGTAGATGTCCAGTGTTATTGTTATGTCCTAAAGCACTGCATCTCAGCAAAAGAAAATTCAGACCAGGACTAGCCTGTTTTCCTGTGAAGTTTTATACTGCTGAAATGTAGATCTTCACCTGTGGAATGTCCAATTTCATGGTGATTATTTAATTCTTCATTAATGGAAATGTAGTATAACAGAGAGAGAAAAACAAGCTGACTGGGATTTAAAACCCAGCAACAACTTTAGTGTCACTGAGTCTCCACTGCAGGTTCACCTTTTTTCCTGGTGAGGAGTGGACGTAGTCCTCACTGCTGTGTTGCTTATCCTGACTGAGCACTCTCCTAGGGTAACAGTGGGTGCTAAAGGAAAGCTCAGCCTCAGTGCTTTCTGCTCCATCTCCCTTTGGTGAGAAAATGTAGCCTTAGATGCTTGCTTCTGGAAAAGTGTGGGGGATATTGAACCCTGAGAGAGCAGAGCTTAAGACATAAACCCCTGCTCTGTGGCTCTGATAGGGCCCTGAGTTTGCTGGGTTTTGTGCTTTTTCTTTTTGGTTATCCAGTGGGATGAGCAGGGACTAGTTTTTTAGGTCAGGACTCTGAAGTAATTCACTGTGTCGTAATACGAATACACAAGCTAATTTATTGGTCCAAGCTTTACTGGTTTAAGGTCTTGACCCAGCAATGGGTGAGAAGGAAGTTTTTGGGGCATTTTCCCAAAAATGCTTGTTTCTCTCCCTGGTGATCCAGGAAGGATCAAACCATCAAACTTCAGTCCTCAGAAGTGCACATCTGGGGTTTAAACAGTTTATCGGAATGTCGCTCTTGAACACCTTCAGAATTTTCAGACTGGGTTCATGATTGTAACCAGTTCTCTAGATTTTAGAGTGCTAAGTGTTTCAGAAGAGTAAAGAGTATAAAACATGCTGTTATTCTCTTAATGTTTTTATGAGGGCAATCTCCTTGCAAGAAATTGCTATAAACTATCCCATATTGTACTAAATATAACTCAGACTCACTTCTGTTAGAAAGCTGGATCTATTAAGCTACCTATTTTTTTGTCAAAATCTCGTGTTAAAGTTTAAGATATTTTTATTTTATATGAAACAACTAAACTCATATTTGAAATTTAATTTTGAATCCTAACAAGGTTTAATAACTTGAAGGTTAAATTTAATGAGGTTTAAATTTTACTTTAAATAGAACCAAATCTATCAAGACTATATGATCAATCTCAACTAGATGATCTTTAAACTCCATTCCAACCCAAGCCATCCTGAGAAACACCTTGTATTTTGTCCAAAAAAATAAATCCCTAACCTCATTGAAATTCTCCCTCTGAGTTGAAACAAAAGAAAGGTAATTTTAATAATATTATAATATAATAATACTAAAATAAAACCATTATTTTTGTATTTCAAAGTGTTGTCAATAGGTGCTTTAATAACCTTTTAAATATTTGAGCATTTTTCTGCATTTTTTCAAGTCATTTTTATGTTCAGTCTCTCAGCTCCTGAGAAACCTTTAAGAACCCTTTTTATTTCACTCTTTCATTCTCTGTCCATTAATCTGTGTCCTTCCTCCCCCTGTTCATAAAGAGCCAGTTAATGGATGCAGTGGGTCACACTCTGCCCTCAGATACAAATCTGAGATCAGCTTCCATTGAATCTACTAAGACTGCAACCAATGAAAGTTTTGGTTGTGTATTTGAAGGTGCAATTTGGCCTAGCTCGTTTAAGGAGGTCATGTAATTCATTAATGGCTGCACAGTTTGTGCTATGGAAAAGAACACTAAAGCTGCATATAAATACTCAGGACAATGTGCTTGCCACTGTGAAGGTGCGGGCAGAATATACAGCATGCTAACAATTGGTTTAAAGACCAAGGTTGCAACTTTTATTGAAAAAAGAATAACTTAAATTGCAATGTTACTTGACAGATAACAGTCTTTGCAGACGTAAGTAACCATAAAACCCGAGGGCACGAATCACGTGCTTCAGATCCCATGAAGATGTGATCTCCAAGCTGCACCAATACCAGGAAGGAATATAATTTCTCAAGGGTGCCTGTGAGCACTGTGACATTTTGTGGTTTGTTAAAGTCAGATGCTGCAGTAAAGAGGTCAAATGAATAATTTTCTTTTTTCTATTTTTTTTTAGGGGGGAAAAAAGGAAAAAGCGGCTTCGATGTTTATTGAGAAAATGTGTTTTACATATAAACATTTGACAATTCAAAGATTCAATCAAGACACTAAATGAAGGATCCTGTTATTTTTATTTAAACTTTGAAGAAATTTTCTCATGTTTTTTTTCGGTCATTATGCTTAGGGGTAGCCATACTGATGTAAGAAAGTGAAAGGCTTTATTAGGCAGCTGACCCAAAGACATGCAATTGAAAAGTTCCTAGGGATTTCATTGTGTGTTAGTGCGATTAGAGTTTCTCTGCTTCCCAAACAGTATTTCACATGGATTTGGGAACAGGTTATATGATATTATATGGCAATAGGGTATGGTAGCAATTTCTGCCTCATAGCTTTCATGTGAGGCAAATATCAACTAAATATAAACCGTGCCCTGTAATAAAAAACTATTTAATGAAATACAGAGACTATACTGTTTTGAGGTTGTATAACCAGATTGATTCCCTGTGTACTTTGCTAGATTTTCTTGCATTTTTTTATATCTATAGTGGAATTCAAACACAGATTAAGACATGTAAATTCGAGTGTTTAGTATGAAGTACTCTTAAAGAAGAGTGAAAAGGAAGATTCTTTTCCACAGGTTAGTCACCCTCACCTCAGTCCCTAGGAACATGATAAAGCAACTAATCCTTGAAACGATCTCCAAACACACAAAGGAGATGAAGATAATTGGTCATAGCCAGCATGGATTTACAAAGGGGAAATCCTGTTTAACCAGCATTTTACAATTAAGTGATTAACTTGGAGGACAACACAAGAGCAGTAGGTATTCTTTACATTGAATTTAGTAAAGTCTTTGACCCTGTCTCCAATAACATCCTTATAGACAAGATGACAAATCACAGGTTAGATAGGTGAACAGTGACAGAGATTGAAAACTGGCTTAACAGATGAGTCGAGAAGGATATGATAAGCGGCATGAAGTCCAGTTGAAGGCAAGTAACTTGTAGTGTACTCCAGGGATTGGTATGGGGGCCAATATTGTTTGACATTTACATCAATGACCTGGAGACTGGGATAGAATGAACCCCCAGCAAGTTCACAGATGACAAAAAAACGTGAGAAGTGGCTGACACTGCAACTGTAGTTGGTCCTGTGCCCACTTTGAGGGATCTTGACAGGATGAAGAATTGAAGGATGAAGCTGATGGGAATCTCATGATGTTCAACAAGTGGAAATGCAAAGTCCTGCGCCTGGAGTATAATAATCCAGGCACCAATAGAAGACCAGCTGGAAAGTAGCTCTTCAGAGAAAAACCTTGAAGTCTTGGTTAACAGCAAGCTGACCAAAAGACAGCAGTGTACCCTTGCAGCACAGAAGTGCTGCAAGTGCAGTACAGTGTACTAGGATGTATTTTGAAGAACACTGCCTGCAGGTCAAGGAAGTGGAACCTTCTCCTCTACTCATCAGTGGTGAGATACATCTTGAGTGCTGTGTTCAGTTCTGGGCTCTTCGGTACAAGAGGGATTAAGGGACTGAAGCTTCTTTCACATGAGAAGAAACTGAGAGAACTGGGATTATTCCGCCTGGGAAAGAGATGTCTCAGGAGGATCATATTGGTACATACAGATATCTGACAGGATAATAATGAAGAAGAGACAGCCAGAGCGTTATTAGTAGACAGGACAAGAGGCAATGGCCACAACTGAGAATACAGAAAATTTCACTTAAATGTCATAAAAAGCTTTCTACTCTGTGGGTGGTCAAAGACTAGAGCAAGTTGCTATGATAGGTTGTGAAATTTACATTTGTGGAGATATTCAAAACCAACCTGGATAAGATTCTGGGCAACCTGCTCTAGATCACCCTACTTGACCAGAAGAGATAGGGTTGGACTAACTGATCTGAGAAGGCTCGACAATTTTGTAATTCTGTGATATTCTTTATTATTTGAGCTATTTAGTCCACAGTAAAGCAGATACTGACATCTGAGAAGCAGAATTGCTATTTGAACTCAATTGAAGTTGATTAGGTTTCCCATATGGTTCCAATTTACATATATGACAGTATTTCTGATAGACAGGGCTGACAAATATGGCAAAGGATACATTCAAATCTTACACTATTATGGAGCTCTATCTGGAGTCTTGTTGTGTAACTTTAGGGCACATTTGGTAACCAAATTAACCACTGCAACTAATTACTGACTATATCTCCGTTGACCATAATATAAGCTTGGATAACTCATTCAGCCTCTAAACTTAGGTGTCTCAGATCGTGATGGCTGAGACAATCCCTGTTGTGAAAGCAAGAGCAGGATTTCTGTTCATTGGATATATATTTAGTATATTTAAACGCTTTAACTCTCTATTTACACTAAGATTTTCAAGAGATTGTTTCCCAGTCAGCTCTAGGTCTTCCAGTTAAAAAAATAACTGTGTATAAAAATCTATCTTTCTTCCTCAGCAGAAAGTGCATTAGATAGTCCTTTCTTCAGCTGAACTAAACCAAAATTATATGAATAAACTGGCACACATTTTTTGACAACAAACTGAGAATTAACCAGTGTTGATAACTGATGTTGAATTTCCATTTCTATCCTCCCAAAACTACTTAATACGATAAACAAGCTAAGGAGGATTTGATCATGATCTTTGTGTGTTGTGGGTCTAGAAATAATGTTACTATTGATGTCTTTGATCAAGATTTCTGAACATATGTCTCTCTTGCAGTGATTCAACCTTCTGTGTCTTGGGCAAGTTAGATTCTGATTTTCAAAATAATGTTATGATAGATAGTCTATCATACTTGGATGGGGTTTTTTATGTAAAGAGGAGCCAAAGTGTTTGTTGTACAAGAAAAATTGTAGAAATATTTGTCACCATTTTTTTAAAATGTTTTTTTGCTAGTGTAGTGCAAAGTAATTTCTTGTCAGTGCTTCAGGCATAAGTGTGTTAGAACCATTATTGAGAAAATATCAGTTTCTGTGGTAGTAGCTATTTTCACAATGGAATGAAGAGCTCCAAAAAAAAATCTAACTCTATTAATTCTAATGAGCTAAGATGATGGTTAAAAATATTTTGTTAAATAAAATTGATCACACTGTGAGGAAAACCTTAAGCTGACAATGTTGCTAAATTCAGACCTTATGAGCACAAGTGAGTCAAGTGGTTAGTTTACTCTTGTTAAATTTCCACTCCTTTGATGAGGACATATTTATATTAAGTGCAGACAGCATCTTACTAGTGATCTTGCAAACATTTAAAAATGCTGATCTTTCCATTTAAACATGCCTGCTCAATGAGAATTCCATCTGCATTCATGTGATTCTGCCAGATATGTCAGTAGGCTGTTCAAGGGTAGACATCTTTAAAAAGAGTCAGCTTTGAAAAAAACATGAATCAACATTTAGCTTCAAACAGAATTAGAATGGAGTTAAAGTGATATCAAAGAAGTTAGGAAGTTTGCCTTGTCATGATGTGAAAGATAGTCATACAGTTTGTTTCAGCAAGCAAGTTTGCAGGTAGCATTTTAAAAATCAGTGCACTTATTAAACTGTGTGTGGATTTTTTTGGTGTTTACATAATAATAATTAATTGCTTTTATTTGAAATAAATGTATTTAAAATATAACTTTTGCCTTGATGGTTTTCAGTGCCTTATGTTTATAGTGTTGTATACTTCACCTTTCATAAACACTGTTTTCATTCTTAATAGACAAAGCTTGGTTGGCATTCTCTCTTTCTAGCTTTTTTTTTGTTAATAAATGTACCACTGGGTAAAAATTAAATTTGATATGAACAGATTTTTTTTTAGCCAAGAAATAATTATTATTTATGATATTGGGAAATAATTTGCTATAGGTAGGATGGTGTACTGAATTTAAATTATTTGGACAGAAATACAAGCCTTGTGTCCAGTTCCTATTCTTTGCATCTGTGAGCATTGATTTACAGAATTAAGGTGACCTATACAGAATTCAATTTAATTTGGTACAACTTGGCAAAAAAAGTCTCAATCAAATGTCATATATTTTTAGGCTGCTTTGAAGCTGTACCAAGTCCAAAAACTGTACAAGATTTCTTATCACACAAACTCTGAAAGTCATACAGAGATACTAAATCATGAAAGTATTTGCCCTCAGTAATTTTAGTCATGTTTTAAGAGTTTGCTCTAATAATAAGTATCTCCTTTTGCAGGGGAAAACCAACAAACAAACAAACAAACAAACCCAAAAACCAGCCTTGAGAGTTTCTCACCAAAACAGTTGTTGGCAATATTTCGAAAGTTTGAAGAAGAGGACATGGACTGGTTCAGTGAGAATGTGCAGCTCATAATTTTACAGAAATAACACTGCACAAATCATTACGCTGTCACGCTTAATACTTGAGAAACGCCGTACGGAGAAGAAACTTTGTTACTTTATAATAGAATACTTCTATCTGTGAGAGTTCAAATTTGTTAATGGTCAGAACGTAACATACTGTCTGGAACATTCTTCATTATAAGTCTTATCCATCAAGAATGTACAGCTCCCACTGAGATCAAAGAATTCCATATTTGCTTAATTCCTTTCAAGCTGTTCCTTTGAGTTCAACACATTAAGCTGACCTTTAGTGTACTAAAGGATGACTTCCTTGTTTGTTTGGGTTTTTTAAGGAAGTTGTTTTTTTCAAGCTTTTCCTGAACAAGTCTGTGGGGACCCAGTTTAATTTTCTTTAAGGACTGTCAGTGACTAGTTTTTTATATTTATTTGGTATTACTAAAACATATTGTGGCAAAATGCATAATACAAAATGAATTTCAAGGATGTAAAACCTAATGCCATCTGGGTTTTTGTAGCACCCCACAGAACTTACAAAATAATTATTTTGTCCCATGTGGCCACAATATTTTAAATAGTAATGTTGCAGATGAGTTTTTTTCTAAGCATATTTAGACGCAGAATTTTTCTTTTAGAAATATAATCCTGTCAACTTTTTATTGGATAGAATTCTGCTTTTTGAGTTACATTAATAAAAGAAACTTTGGAATGGTATAAAGAGAAAACAGATTATTCCTTTTATTTTGAAAGATGCAACATTTCATCAGGAAATAGGTCAAATCTAGAAGTCATCAGGTCTATAATATAATTTTAAAATCTCTTTTATGAGACTTTTCTGAGTAGTGGAGCTGCTTTATATAATTTCATACTTCTTATAAAATGAACAAATAAGCAATACTCTTTCCATATTACTTCATTTTGTGCAATTTTCCATCTTCACTGGGTTTTAGTTTAACTATTCTTCTGTCATTTTACATGTATAACAGTATTGTATAATAATATTGATGAAGTGTTAGGTACTAAGACTGTGGTGTTTACTTATTGAAAAAAACAATGTCTCTAATACTACCCACTGTATCAAATTTACTTTGAAGAAGTATTTTCAAGGTAATTTCACAAGCTTTTATTTCTATCCTGGACACTGAATACCATGATTCAGTGTCTGTGTATTTTCAGAACTGATACTGGTTGATTGTAGTTATAGCAATGTTAAACTGAATTAAGATATGCACGTAGTATAGTTATGAAAATACCTGTCTAGTAAATAGTGCACTTATTGCGTCCCTAAATGTGTGTATGGTTTTCAGTGTTATGGTTGTATAAGATAGCTTGAGCGTGTCCCATTTTCACCCCATAAATTAAAGCTGGCCAGGGTCAACTGTAAGTTATGTTTATTTTTTTTCTCATTGAAAGTATTTGCTTTATACATTTATGTAATCTTTTTTTTTTTTCCCCCCCCCTTAGAACTGCCTCTCCTTTATGTATTTCTCCCTTTCTTTGAAAGATACACACCCTCTGTCACATAACTGGAAACATTCCTGCAATGCAGGCAATTTCATATGCGTGTGTTACCACAGTCCACATTCTTTTAAAATAACCACGTCTCAAATTAAGTAAACTTTTGATATCTCAGGCAGTACTGGAGTGTATGCATGTCACCACAGATATGCAAGCCACCACAAGCCAGGAATGGGTTATTAATCAGTAGGTAGAAAAGAGGGAGAGAGGACATATCCCAGGCTGGCAGAATTTTCTGGGACTGGCACTGCACAAAAAGATCTCTGTCCCTTAATCTCACAGAAAAAAAATGTAATTGTGTGCTATTTAGCTTGATTTCTGTTTTCTCTTAGCTTATAAGCAAACAAAAACTCAGATGCAGCTTAAAAAAAAAAACAAACCAAAGCAAAATAGAATTGATTTCAGTAAAAAAAAAAAAATAAAAATTATGCATATCTATTTTATTTCTTGATCTAATGGTATTGAAATGTATCATCTGTGCCTTGCTTCTTAGGATTTTTTAGTGTCATTTGTAATAAAAAAGTGTCTTTTTACTTATTAAGGGTCTGAACCTTGTTAGAAATTAAATCCAACTATGAAAAAAATAGCATAATGAATTTTCATTATATTTATTTGAAGTCTACTAAAATTCAATGTTATGATAATAGTAAGGTACACAATTTTGCCATATTTGTATTTTAAATACTTTGCTCTAAAGAGACTGGAACGCTCTTTTCCAAAACTTGCTTTTTTAGTACATGCATGTTTCCTTTGCAAAGCAGCTCTTGGAAACACTGATAGACTTTTCTTTTAACAATTAATCTGAGAAAAAGATGCTATAGCTTCACCCCATTTCTTATCATATGTCATGAAGACTCTGAAATACCACTAGCCTCTCTACAATCAGTATTACTGTAAAATTTCCCTATTCAGTTTTTATCATCATGCAGAGTCAAAAAAATATGTTGTGCCTTCCAACGGTATGCTTAATGGAAATAGAGATTTTAGATCATGAGCTGTGGAACTGCTACACTGCATATGATCTTTATCTTATATTCACAATAAGGACAGCAAGAAAAATTCACTTTTTTTAGAATTGAATCCAAAATTCATGCAAGTGAGAGGTAATATTGAGAAACTGAAATAGATGCATTTCAGTGGTACTGCAAAATACTGCAGATTACTACTTGCAGTGCTTTCTAATATATTGCAGTGTATACCCAAGATTATTTGCTACCAAATCTGCATGTGTCACAGGACAGTATCTGAAAACTGGGGGGAGCTAGGGCCAGGTGGGAAAAAGAAAAAAAAAAGGAATGGCTATGAATTGTCTATGAAATTCCATATTCTTGCTAATTTTTGCCCCATCAAACCAGTGTCTATATTATGTGCCAATTATTGGTCTTGCAGAATTCTGTTTTAGTGAATTTTCATGAGGTAGGAAAAAAAAGATGCAATGCAGATGGAAATGAAAGCATCTACAAAAGCAGTTGATGTTCATAAATAAATTAAGCAGTGTGGCATACAATGACTCTACTCAGGAAGAATACATATTAGCAATTCTCTATTGTATTGATCCTTTAAACTATGTCATGTGTGCCACAGTTAAACACTTTTGTGTATTTTAAAGCTGTCATTTGTAAGTCTGAGCAAAGTACAATAGTCCTTAAGGGAAGCTGCCTAAGAGGCAAACTTGCAGTCAGAGTTCAGTGTATTTTCTTCATTTTTAATTCAGTAGAAAGCCTTTCTAGGTAGGAAATGAGGGTCCTATTCATACCTGCCAGTGGAGAGCTTTAGTTCATAGAGTGGGCTTCGTTGTCTGGACCAACCTGCACAGCAGGTGTGTTGCTATGAATCCCTTTTAGTTGAGTATTGGCTGAATCACTGTCAAATGAGAGGAAGTCCAGAACCTTGAGATATTGATTTTGCCCGTTGTGATCTATTAAACTTTATTTCACAGCATCTGGTCCATAAAATATTTCCTGTCCATGTTATCCTTATCTCAGATTGTCCAGAAAGCACAAGTTTGTTTCATACTTACTTTCTGTGTGAAAGGTACATGTATGGGAATGCACATGTCTGCATGGATTCAAGATTTATTGATCTCTTGACTACTTTGAAGGAGTCTTTAGTAAAAGCAACTGACTACAATACATTATCCAGGATGTTAGCAAGAAAAAAGCTGTGTAT
The DNA here is from genome assembly GCA_013397135.1 of Pachyramphus minor. Lineage (NCBI taxonomy): Eukaryota > Metazoa > Chordata > Aves > Passeriformes > Tyrannidae > Pachyramphus > Pachyramphus minor. Next base: position 706,668 of record VYXB01007922.1, read on the forward strand.
AAATAAAAAATAGTAATTTAAGGGAATGTGGAAAAATGTGTCTGTTATGATTCTGTTGTTTTTTGGTGCAGTATTGAAAACAAAACTCTGAAGAAAACCCTGAGAAAAATATACCATATAACATCATGTGAGATTTAATGGAAATTCACAGACTCATAGAAAGACTTTGATTGTAAAGGACTTTTCAACATCATCTAGTTCCAATCCCACCATGTCCCCTTACATGAGCAGGGGCATCTTTTGCTAGATCAGGTCTCTTAAAGCCTTGTCTCACCTGACCTTTGCCACCTCCAAATAAGGGGCATCCACAGATTCTCTGAGAAACATGTTCTGGTGGGTCACAACCCATAATGTGCAAAATTTCTTCCTTATATCTAATCTAAATTTACTCTCAGTTTAAAAAATATCTACCAATATCCCCAGTTCCATCTCTGGAGGACTCCTTTCAGTCCATTTGTCACCCTTGCCTTTATCCATGTGCAAACCTTGCACTTGGCCGTATTGAACTTAAGGTTTACACAGGTCCAAACCCCAAACCTGTCAAGGTCCCTTGGGATGGCATCCCTTCCCTCAAGTGTATCAACTTACCACTCAGCTTGGTGTCATCTGGACACTTGTTGTGGTTGCTCAGTCCCAGTCTGTTGTTAATAGAGATATTGAACACTAACAGGTCAAATATGGATGGACCCTGGAGGAACACCACTTGCTACTGATCTCCCTCTGGAGATTAAGCCATTGACTGAAACATTTCGGATGCATCCATCCTGCCAATTCCTTATCTATTGAATAGTCCATCCATCAAACCCATATATCATCAATTCAGCTACATTGTGTAGGACTGTGTCAAAGCCCTTATCGAAGACAAGACAAGGCATCAGTTACTCTTCCCTTTCCCACCAAAATGGTTGCTCCATTGTAGAAGGCCACCAGATTATTCGGGCAGAATTTTCACTTCATGAAGCCACTGGTGTCTCTATTCACTTCCTTGTCATTCACATGCCTTGACACAGTTTCGAGGAGGATTTGTTCCATGATCTTACTGGGCACAGAGGCTGACTGGTCAGTAGATCCCAGGGTCTTCATTTTTACCCTTTTTAAAAATGGGTGTGATGTTTCCCTTTTAGCAGTCACTGGGGACTTCACCTGCCTGATTCTTAGGTTCCCCAGAATCTTAAGGGGACACAGTATGATATATAAGTGAGAAACTAAACAGAACGAAACAGTTATAAAACACAGTGGGAAATTAGGACAAAATTTATTGAGATTCACTACAAATATCTCACTCTAATCAGTGGAATACACTATCAGGTTTGGTATGTGATAATGATGTTACTTTGGAAAATGTAGTTATATATTGGTGTTTGAGAGGAAAAAGGTGTCTTGCAGAACACAATTTGTGTGGAGCAAAAAAATTGTATGTATCATAACAGGTAATTACCTTGCTGCCGGTTTGCTGTCTCCAGCTAAAGGAAAATAATTGCTGATTAAACAACCTGTTTATCCATAATTTCAATTACATGTATTTTTATATAGAATTTTGCTTACATGCAACCGCAGAGCACTGCTGTAGAGGGAATGGTTATATCATTTGAAAAGTATGTTACATATATCTTTCATTATTTCAGAAATCTTTTTTGTGTTTTTTTTTCTATGTTGTGGTATGTCTGCATGTGCCTTGTGATGACCTTTACTGTAGGTTTCTTTACATTTCTGTGTTATAATATGCAGATTATTATTACAATGTGGCAGACTAATTTTTAATTGGCACCCCAACTGGTAACTGAAATTTGCCACTTCTATGGCGTCCTCGATTATTATAAACATAGGAATTGAAAAATTTCATCATATTACTTCAAAAATAATAATAAAAAATCCTCTACAGTGGATGTCATTAAAACTTCTGTTTAAATAAAACTGTATAATTGTTGTGGTTTAACCTTGGTAGACAGCTCAGCAGTCAACCATGCAGTTGATCACTCAATCACTTCCCAGTGGAATGTAGGAGAGGATCAGAAGGCTAAAAGTGAGAATAGTCATGGGTTGAGATAAAGACAGCTTAATAAGTAAAGCAAAAGCTTCACACACAAGCAAAGCAAAATAAGGAATTAATTAACTACTTCCAAGATGTTTAGCCATTTCAAGGAAAGCAGGACTTCATCATGTGTAATGGTTCCTTTGGAAGAAAAATGCTCTTTCCCACATATCTCTCCCTTCCTCTGTCTTCCCCTGAGCACAACATCACATGGTGTGGAATATCCCTTTGGTCAGTTGAGGTCAGCTTTCTCCGGCTATGTCTGCTACCAGGTTGTTGTGCACTCACAGTCTACTTGCTGGTGGAGTGGAATGAGCTGCAAAAAAGGCCTTGATGCTGTACAACCTCAGTGATAGCTAAAACATCTCTGTGTCATTGAGCTGGTTTTGGCTGGGGTAGAGTTAATTTTCTGCACAGTAGCTAGTATGGTGCTCTGTTTTAAATTTGTGCTAGAAATAGTGTGGATAATTAAGGGATGTTTTCATTTTGTTTTTGACTCCAACTGACCAAAGGGATATTCCACACCATATGGTGCCATGCTTAGCATATAAAACAAAGGGAAGAAGGAGGAAATGGGGGATGTTCAGAGAGATACTGTCTGTCTTCCCAAGTCTGCTATGCATGATGGAGCCCTGCTTTCCTGGAGGTGACTGAACACATGCCTGCTCATGGGAGATGGTGAATGAATTCCTTGTTCTGCTTTGCTTGTGCGCGCAGCTTTTACTTTCCCTATTCAACCTTTTTTATCTAAACACATGAGTTTTCTCACTTTTTCAATTCTTTCCCCTGCCCCACTAGGGGGGAAGTGAGTGAGTATGTGGTACTTAGTTGCCAGCTTGGGTGAAACCATGACAGTTATCAACACTGTTTTGGTCACAAATCCAAAACCTAGCACCCTACAAGGCGCTGTAATGAAAATTAACTCTATTCCAGCCAAAACTGGTACAATTATGATGGTAATTTATGCAGAAGATAAAATAGAATGGAAGCACCATTAAGTAACTACCTGAACACAAAACACAGGTCTGCCACTAGGGGTTGTAATCCAGCAGAGAGCCTAAACACAATTAACTTCATAGCAACTAGGCACACCTTTAAAATCAAATGAGCAAAAATTCAGGGCCGAGATAGTCTGGCTGCCATCAACAGCAAGGCTTCCAAGGCAACTCAACCTACTGCTCCTTATGGGTTTCTTCAGATAGACAAAATAATAAAGTAGAAGCAGGAACTGTAGATGCTAAATCCAATCCAGTTATCAGAGTACTTCAAAAGAAGTTTGGGAAAAACTGAAGACTTCTCAGATTAGAATTTGTAGCTAGCTGTTGGCAGTTACCAGTTCCATTTCTGGTAAGCTCTCTAACACCTTGCATGATAGAATATTAGGACCTCCATCCATGATTATTTTTGTCTTTGTGCTCTTGTAATGAATGCACTTGAAAGAACTCGCAAACAATAATAAGATTTATTGTTTAGGTGATAATTTTTACTTTTACTACATTTAAAACTCCCTTTTTTTCCCCCATTTTTCTTTATTTATAGAGGGTGATAAGGTCTTTTAGTTTTTTAGTTTCTGATTTTTTTTTTTCTGTCTCCAGAAAGAGAAGCAATACCAAAATATTTCTACTATTTCAGTGTGTTTGATTTTTTATTGTGCCTCCAGGTAGAATTTTCCTAAGATTGTAAGTCCAGGCTATTCAAGTGGCTGATTGACTGCAATGCACAGAGGTGGACGAATTTCTGGCAGCAAGTCAACTTGCAGTAATAAAAGCTTTTTTTTTCTCAGGATCATTAGTTCCCATTACATGGACACCACAAAGCCCCCAAAGATAAAATCAGCTAAAAAAAGTATTCATCTTTTCACTCATTCTGGAAGTAAATTTTGCAAACAATTTTTTCCAACTGTTTTTTCAGAAATAATGCTGAATCTAGAACTGGAACATTATCCTTGACTTCTTTCCCCTCAACTTTCAATATCCATAGAGCTCATTCGTACAGAGATTGCCCAAAGCAAATCATAAGCAATAAAGAAGAGGAGTTAAAGTACAGGAGTTAAATTGCTGCAAGAAGATATTGCAGTAGAGAGTATCCCTTGCAAAGGAAGTGCTAAAAGGTCTAAAACATTTCATTTACATGCCAATTTGAAGAAAAACTTTCTTTTTGCTCTGAGGTATTCTTACCTCCAAATAGATTTGTATGATGTTGTTTTCCAATTTCTAAACTGAAGAACATTTGCATTTAAAGGTAAAAATGGAGGGTAAAAACTCATTAGTTTATGACATACCCCACTCTCTTTAGAAATCATGACTGTCTCTTATCAGTGAAAAAAACAAATGTACTTTTATAAATGAGCATTTTCAAAACACCTATGGGATCTAGGAAGGCTAAGTCAGACTACTGGCAATAACATTAGATTTTAAAAACTAAACAAGACAATTTCTAAGTCAAAGTTTCTTCAAAGACTTTTTTTTTTAGAGTTAATTTCAACCATTGAGTATTATTACTGAATAATCAGTTTGTGCTATCACATTTTAGATATACTCCATATACATTTCATTTACACTATGATTTTTAAGGCATGCAAAAGATTACTAATGTAACATTCCTGGTATATATGGTATATATTTGTTAATTCTATAGTGAAAAAATGTCAGTATTGGAAATACTGTCACTGCAAGCCTTAAGCCATCTCTTATTACTCTGAGAAAGTAAGAACTGCCATTCTGGTCCAAGCAAAGGTGTCATGGATATTGTTCTGTAGCACGCGCTCACAGAAAATACAAGATGAGTACGGAATTATTTTTTTCCTGGTAGAACCTCCTCACTTCCATTGACCATGCATTTAGTGGTGGAATTTTCAGAGCTGTAGATTTAACTGCACTATTTCGTTTACTTTTCATCCATGTACCCAGCTCCATGACTTTGTAAAAGATTTGACTGTATCTAATTATGTTGATTTCTTCGAGTCTCAGGGATAAGGTTTTCCACTACTTATTTATGGGCAATGTGATAATGTATTAATTTTGGCTAATTTTAGGTCCATGACCTAATTCTATTTTCTGTATGTAATATTTGATAATTGTTAGTACATTTCAGTCAGGAGTCATGAAACACACAAGGTCTTTTTTCTGCTTTTGCTTTTAAAGGTTTTAAATCAGAGATAATAAGTAATCTCTCTGGCAGATACAACCAATGAACTGGGGCTGGTAGTTAATCTGCAAATGATATTACTTGGAAATTGTGAAATTCCAAATTTCACAAGTGGATGGGAGGGGGAAGATGATAGCTTTTCTGCAAAATTTCCGTTGGTTTATACATGCCAATTTGGAAACAAAAGGTGATTTTCCAATGTGATTCACGATTTCCTAAATTCAGAAGGAAAAGAGGTTGAAGACTACTGAGATATGTTTCCCTTTATAGGCAGATTTAGGGTATGTTGTGTGTGAGTGAAAGGGTCTGTTTGGGAGAACCAGAATCTCCTGCATCTCAGTTACATCAATATGTAGAGTACTTCATTGGTTATTGATGGGTATTAGAACAGAGGAAAGGAAAGATGACAAAAGCCACTGCTATCTTCTTAAGTTGCTGAAAGAGCAGAACATTTCATACAGAAATATTGAAATTTGCTATTTCATCCTTTTTCTGTGTAACGGATAATAACACTTTTTGTTTAGGAAAGATTTTGCAGGAAAAGATCACAGATTTCAACTTTCTATAAATTGGTCACTGTCAATATGAAATGGTCTGGTACAAATATGTTAAATTGAAACATGTATAAAGAGAAGGTGTTGGAGTTTATCCTATATCCTCTATATCAGCTGTCCAAACAACTGTTATTATGTCAAATGCCAAAATATTAGGCAACAAAAAAACCTGAAAATAAAATTAGCGTTTAAAGATAAAATATAGTGAATCACATTTTTTTAATTTCTTAATCTTGCAAAGATTAAAGGTCTGTATGATTAAAAAAATAAAAAATCTTTTTGTTTACAGAGATGTAAATTCTCTGCAATTTTCAGGGACAGGTAGCATCGCAAAGTAGTGATACATCTGGGAAACTAAGTTTAAACTTAGTGAGATTCATTAGATTAATTAGAATCATTTGGACAGGGCTCTCAGACACATGGTGTGATTTTGGGTGTGTGGTGCAGAACCAGGTTTCTATGATAGCAATATTTGCCCAGCTTTTGGCTCAAAGGCCACAGAAATGGTATGACAGAATGCCTTCAGAGGACCTTCAGTACCACTACATAAAAAATTTTATTCCATTTCTTATCTTTCCACCTTTTTATTTTTATTTTTATTTATTTTTAATATACATGAATTTAAAATGAAATCTGGAGTGTCATAGCCTTCAGTGTGTATTCCAGTATCTGACTCTACTGAATGGAAGTTTAATCATGAAAAAGAGTGGCTTTAAGTACATTAACGATTTCAGATTCTACTCTATTTCTTGAGACATTTGGAAAAAAAGTATAGAAGTAATTTTTAGTCATAGATGCTATTTATAATTCTCTCTGTGGAACCTAAAATAATTAAAAAGATGCTTTTTATTAAAATATATATCCTTGGTCTTTGGGAACAAATGCATTATAGAAATGACTGGACATGTGGGGTTTCCTGAGAGATCAGTTTCAAGTATAATCACAGCAACTTAGTTAATGCAAGTTAAGATTTAAAGATTTAATGAAATCTTAGAAATCCCATAATTGGGGATTATATTCCTTTTCTATCAGTGCATTTATCCTGTCCATTGATTATTTTCCTATTTCTGTTGAGCTTATGGAAGATTGTCAAAATGAATATTTACTTGTATAGTAGTTTTTCGATGTATTTTATTTTCAGATTAAAGTTTTTTAGTGTAAGAATTGAACACAATGTGCACTAAGTCAAGCTCCATCCTTATCAACTTATTTAAATAAATTCTGGAATATTAAATTACACCATACAAAATGGCGTATGATCTGAAGTCGCTGTATTCTCTCTCACACATTTATCAGCTCTGTTATGCAGTCATTAGTCTTTTCTAAGTCAAGCTTACTTTCCATGGGACTACTCAAATAAGCAAGGATTATTCATACCGTAGAATTAATGGGATTTTTCAAACTGTTGCAAAACCTTTCAGCCATTTTGAAGTTTCTAAGAAGTGTTTTGACTGCTGTTTGTATATTTTAATATATATAAAGCCACCCATGTCCAGACTGTTGTACTAAAAAATCTGACTAATTGTAATTCTGTAAAGTATAATTTAAAATATTTCAGCTTTTAGACATGCCTGAATGTAAACAAGATCAGAATCTGGCACTTCTTTTTTTTCTGTTTAACCAGTGTCTGGTGCTTTTAGGGAGTGGTTGATGTTTTTGAACAGACTAGGAGCGATTTAATCTGTAGTTTATGTTGTAGAAAGTTCTCAGACTCCCAAGAATGCTGTCACACATCCACATACCTGCAGCTGGGCTGTCTGAATAGTTTTACTGCCTCATCAGCTATGCCAGCTGAAATGTTTTATGACTTCTTCCTAATCCATTTTGAACCAAATTTGATGGGCAAGTGCAGAGTCACTATTTAAACTTTCTGAGCTAAACCACGTTATTTTAATTGAAAGGGTTCAGGAAGAAATCACATGCACAGCTCAGATAGCAGACATCAGACTGTGGTATTCTCTAGAGGGAGAATATGGTACCAAAGTGTCAAGGGGAGAGTAAGGTATCAGGAACTTTCTCATCTGACAGTTGTTCTCAGAAGAGGACCCATCCAACATATCATGTGTATTTAGAATATGTATAATAACAAAGAATAAGGAAATATAACTAATTTAGATTATTATATAAATCACAGTTAACTCAAAACTAGAATGTTTCCTAAGAACATTTACCTTTAAAGGATATCATTAACAGGAAGATAGTATGTTCAAAATATGATCAACACGACATAGCCGTAGAATGAGCAGATAAGTCAGTGGGTATAAAAAGCAATAAAGTAACCAATAGTACCTTTCTGCCTGTGTTTCAAAAAAATATAGCTGTGTTAAAGAACAAACATATCATAGTATTCACTCCACTGATCAAGGTAGGCAAAAATAAAGAATTCTGGGAGAATTTTATCTTTAATGTGGGATGAGGACTATAGATAAGGCAGTAGCTTCTTGTTATTTAGTATTGATGAGTATCTAGCTGTGGTAGACAGAGTCACATTTAAAATAACCTTTTCTAGGACATATAAAAATTAAAAGTGAGGTTGGACAGTACAGTCAAGGAACTGTTTTTTCCTCCACCTATCTCCATAAGGACCTCATGAAGGACCTCAGGTTTACACTAATCCTATGTCTCTTTGTCATTAAAAGGCAATTGATTGGATTGAATATCTCCGCCCAACAATTTTAAATGTTTTCTCAAAGAAACTGTTCCATTAGGAAACTTGACACACTACAGGAATTTTAAGTGTCTGATACTTCCTTTATTTCATATTTAGAACAATGAACAAAATTGCTGACAGTTGCAAGTTGTTTTAAACTGGGGGGTCTTGGGGTGTTTGGAATGGGAGTCCACTGACCAAAACCAGAAGGAATAAGAATATGTATTTTCTGATATTTATCAGCTTGGTTAAAACAATTTTAAGTACTTTTCTTTCCAGTTTTCTTATTTCTTCTGTTCACACAGTAGCACTTTTCCAGATGATGATGGTTAGGGACATGACTTTTGTTTAGAGTATAACGTAAACATTTATAAATGTAACTCAAGCAAAGAGCTAGCCTTGAGACTGTTTCTGTATTCTCTCTATTTTGTTTCTGACTTACACTGTAATATAACAGCTGATGTATTCTGACTTAATATTAAACTCTATGTCTTTAGAAATAATATGTAGTAATATAGGCTACAAGGTCTCATCAACTCTTTTAGGCAAAGACTGGCAGCAAATACAACAGCCACAGCAAAAGAAACTTTTTTTAAAATAAATATTCTATATATTTTTAATTAGTTGTTTTTGTTGAAATTTGATTTGTATCCTATAGTGTTTAGAATCCTATAACATTTATTCAGTGCAAATTAAATCTCCTCGCCTTATAAAGTACCTGAAGGTTGGAAGATAATGGTCAGTCATAGAATTCTTGTTTGTTCTAATTCTGACTACTCTAATCTAGCCCAGTAATTTGAGTTCTCCTTTTACGTCATACCTCTGTTTAGCAGATACGTGCAGATATGTTTACAAACTGCTAACCTAAGAAAATAATTTCCTTCTAAAATCAAGTCAACTAGTATTATAAAAGATAAAAATTTCTGTTTACTATTTGATTTGGATTTGGGGGGGTAGTGTTTGTTGTTGTTTTGTTTTCTGTTATTTTGTTCTTAGAGGGAAAAACTGAATAGATATTTCTGTGGATATGCTGTAAATATGGTTGATTGTTGTGAAAATTAACCTTAGAAAAAGAGTTTTATGATATGCATGAGCATTTCAGAAAATAACAACGGATGTCCACAGCCCAGGGATCTGGTGACAGTCCATACAATAGATTGAGCTTTACCCAAGGTGTGACATTGAAGTATTGTCATTGTGGACTGTAAAGTTACTATACAGAAGTTCTTATTAAACATTTCTTAATGTTTTCAAATTGTAGCATTTTTTTGATGGATCCTGTCTCTAAAAAGTTATAGTTATAGTCTTTTCTATGTGGATAGTTTTATGAGACTAATTAAGAATTTAATGCTGAGAATTTACCTCTGATTTCTTGCATTAATTTTAAAAGTGTTTTTATTTAATTTGGTAAGGATGACAGTCTCAGTTCTTGGCTTCTCCATAATACCTGTTAGACACACCAGCTTTTAACTAAGTAAAAGATTTTAGCTACTGATTTCCTTAGGACATGTAGTGCAGAGAAGTCATTAGCTGATCAGTGGAACTCAACATTTTTACTAGACATTGTGATGGTTTGGACTTGGCCCTCTGCCAAATGTCCAACCTACAGACTTGGGTCCCCCCACCCCTCCTTCCCCACCCTCTCCAGGGGAAAGGAGAAAAGGGAAAAAAACCACCAAAGTGTATCAAAATATATATATATATTTACATATATCACAGTATATACAATTAATGCAATATATACACAGTTAAGGGGGACTACCCACCCCCCGAGGGAGAGGGTANGGAAAAGAAAAATAGTTACATGATTCCACCCCCACTCAGATTCTCCCTCTCACCCACAATAGGAAACAGCCAATTAATGTGTTTTTAAATGCCAGTAAGTAAGTGCAGTAATTGTTGGATTTTGAACTGTTGCTGTTGCCAACTTAAGTAGCAGCTGATTTATATTTATGAACTGTACTTCGAAGAAACATGGCTAAGGGCAGTGGTGAGGTTGCTTCTGAGCCCCTGGCCTAGAAACGTTCCAAAGGTTCTGAAAAAGCAGTGATCTTCAGCCAGCTGCTCAGTGCCCCATGAACTATTCTTGGCAGTATTCCTGCTGGCTCATAAGTCTGTAATGCTTGCCTTCACAGCTTATTTCACCTTTATTGGATCATGGATAACAAAGCTGTTCTCATTCTTGATCTTTTATTTTGAACCTTCATCTATTATATTACTCTATTGGGGCATGGATGTCATAGTATTAGGAGTCACTTTTTCTCCTACTGATGTCTCAGATACTCCTTTAAATTCACAATTACAATAAAGTTGTGAGTGATATTTAAAATACTTTTCAACTTCTTTGTTTATAAATTATGTTTATTATTAGAAAAATGCTCAGACATAAAAGTAGAAAATGTGAAGTATTCGATAAAATCAAACTGAATTAGGAAATATAAATAATGTTTAAAAACAATTATGAACACAACCCTCAGAAAATTGTTTTTCAATTATGTCAGGTAGCATAGATTACACAACTAATGAGTGTATAGCAAAAAATAAAAGAGATATTAAAAAAATATAAATTCTTCTCTGGGAGTTGCAATTTCCCTAATCAAAGTATTGTCTTACTACAGAGACACTACTTAAATATTTATATGGAAGTGAAGTGTTTAAACTATTAATTTTACACTTTTTTCTTGCTGCTTTACTACCTTTTGGTTCACCTCAAAGTCCCCGTTGTACTAGACCCATTAAATGAAGTTAGAAAGCAGATAATCTTTATTCTAGAAGTCTAATACATGCTACAGAAAAAGTGTGTGAGGACAGCAATAGAGTTGCAGTGGACATTCAGACTAAAATCCTTGGGTTAATTTTCTGGTCTTATTTTTTATTTATTTGTTTTGACAATTTTTTTTTTTTTTTTTTTAGGTAAGTTTTATCATATAATATATAGCCCCAGCTATATTTACAGAGTTCACTGTGGCACCTTAGCTGTATTATGGAATCAACATTGCACTGGGAATCTTCACAAAACTTGATCTAATTGCTATGCTGCATAACCAATTGATTATACATTTTCCTACTGATTCCAAACTCAACTAGCACCAGAAAAATATGCACTGGAATGCAAGTTCCTTAAAGGACAGCATAGATTCCTTTCTAAGAAATATGGACATGAGAAAATTGCCCCTTCTTAAACATAAAAGGAGTTTTACATAGGTCTTATGAGGGATTTGTGCAGTTTCCTTATGTTCAAACAGATAATGTGGTCACATTTCTCAAGTCAAAATCTAATTTAATTCAGAAAGAAACTGAAAGGAGAAGATCTTTCATAGCTTGGCATCTGGACCCTGTGATTACCTTCCAAAGATGAGGAGAAGCGGAATGAAGTCATGTGTAAATTGAACTCTGCTTCAAAAAAAAGTATAAGCCATATTTTGTCAAATAGAAATAAAACATTCTTAAAAGGAATTTTTGGGCCTGTCTTGGTGTTTTGTGAGTCTCTTTTCATGGTAACAGTCTCAAAAAAAAAAAAAGGCAAAGTTATTTTTATTAGAGGTTTGACCAAGCAGAAAGTAAGGGAATATGAAATGTGGAATATAACTATTTTGTATGCTTACCTTTATAATGACTTGCAGTGATGTGTTGTACTGTTCAGCACATACTCCTTTGTAATGTCAGGTTGAATTTTAGAAGATTTATAAATTTGGGTTTAATAATCAGAATTGGAGAATAATGATATTCAAATTTATTTGTTTGACTAGTTCTAATTCAGAAGGAAGCAGGACGTAGAAACTGTGGAAAGCTGTTTTGGAAAGGATTGTTCAGATTTACTGGGGCATGACCATATAGCTTTTTGATTATATGTACTTATACATGTACACATGAGGAATCCAGCCAGCAAAAAAAAATGACACATTATTTGTGTTATCCATTATTGGGTGCATATGTACCCTGCTAGTACCTGCAAATTTATCCTACTGATCTAAAGTACAATAAGTCCAATGAGTTGCCATTCATTGCTGGTTTTGTCCACAGAAACAGTTACTTGCTTTTTCTGAAATTGCTGTCCTTGTTCCTTTCTTTGCTCTCTGTTGCCCAGGGCTAAAAAAGAAATGTTCAGATCAAACTAATCTGATTTGATTGCTGATTTTTGAAGTCAGATTTCCAAGCTTCAAAATTCTTCCAGAAGCTTACCTTTTTTGTTTTATTTAGTCATGAGATAATTTGCCATATGTACAATTCAATGGTTATTTGCAAAATAAACTCACTGCTCAGATAAAGTCTTTATAATGACAAATTTTTGAGAAGGTGTCCCATAAGGTTCAGAACAGATCTAGATGAGGAAGGCTCCCACCTCTTTACATAAACTTCGAGTTTACAAAAGATGTCACTGCAAGTTCTCAAAGTTTGAAAAAACTACATTTATCATTTAATCCTCACGTGTCCGAGTGGAAGGGAAAAGGTAAGTAATGTTATTTTGCAGAATAGTCTAACTTTTAACTAATTTTCCATGTGTCCTGCTTCACTGATGCACTCTTTGAAAAGATAATGAATAAATGCTCCTTCATGTTTTATAATGGAGCTACAAATGCTCTATTTTGTATTCTTATACTCCAAATGCAAGTAGATTTAGCATTTTAAATCACATTTAAAAAATCTCTTCAAAATAGTGTCTGTTGTGAATAAAGTTGTTAGTAGTTCTACTTCAAGTGTATCTTCTAGACTGAAAAACAAGTGCTGGTTTGCAGATGGTCTTAATAGTGCATGGCTAAATAGAAAATGAACAGCCTCTTCACATTTCTTCTCTGATGCATCTGATTTGCAGATGTTAAAGAAAAGCTCCTAAAATAAGGTTTAAAATTTTAGCTTGAAAAATTTGAAGCCTAAATGATTAACTAGCAACTCATATTTTCACTGATAAATGCTTCCTTTTTATTCTTAATTTTTTTAAATCATCTATAATTTTCTTGCAGGTATTTGCTTGAATTATTCTGATCAAGCCACAGAAAGGCATAAAAGATAAAAATGTAGAGAAACTTTTGTCATTCTATGTCTTTCCTTAGCTTATCTTCATTTGGTCCATTTCTTTGATAAGAAATAAAGTCCTTTGTTCTGCTTCCTTCATCCCAATATACAAAATATCTAGAGGTGGCTACCAGCTATTTGCTGTGTAAGGGAGTTAGACAGGAGGAGAGACTAGAGGAGGAAGGATATAAAAGTATATTACTCAAAAGAATGTTTCATCCCAAAAGTGTGGAAAATGATAGTTGTGTTTCTGTGCTCCTGCCAGAGTAATACAATCCCCTACAAAGGTAGGGGATCCAGCTATAAGTTGCATAACTCTCTTGGCACTAGTAGAAGGATATTTGTTTGTCTGTTGTTCTGTTGTTTCACCTGTGCAGGACAGAGGTTTTCCAGATCATCTTCACACTAATCTTGAAATAGAAGATGAGGCTTCACTTGATCCACCAGATAGCATATACTTGAGTATACTTGAGTATCACTTTGATTCTCTAAATGTACACAAGAAATTGATCTGCTGTATACAGCAGCACTTGGTATTTATATAAAAGGTAGTTCTGGTAAGGTAATTGTTGTGTTTCCATATATGATGGAGTGACTGAATTTGAGTGCAACAGTGAATGCTGCTATCTGTAACCACAACAGTAAGTTGCAGCTCACTTTTTAGTTAACTACTCGTGAAAAACTGGGATATTCTTTAAAATCTTGAATATGATAATGCTAGAGTACATTCGTTATAAATTTAATGAAAATCTAGTGATTATTTATGACAGTAGGTGAAAAATTCAAATGGTTTTCCAATATTTAGTGTGAAGATGAGTCATAATATTCTCTGGAATCCCTCTAGGAATGCATGTGTAGCTATTCTTTTCTGTTACACAGTGGTGTCTTTGTATTAGGTGTTCAATACCAGTATTCACAGCAAGGAGTGTTATCCCATATATGTACCGCACGCTTCCCTTGGTAGTAGATTTCAGTAATGTTCGTCATTATGCACCAATTTTATATGTTGCCTTAATGGTCAAGGCTGCTCAAACTTGGGTGCTCTCTTTTTTGCCACTTCCACCCAAGAAAATGAGGACTGATTCTTTGCTGTATGCTCCAGAATTGAAACCATCATTGGGTTAACAGGGTTACTGGTCCCAGCCCAACTGTCAATCTTAGTCCCTTGGAACATCAGGTTTCACAGGTCAACCCACAGCTTGTTAAGCCATTTCAACATCCTGAAGTAGTAGATGTTTGGTTAAAATCTTTAAAATCTTTATTCTGTGCAACTTTCATTTCATTTTATCTGTTTCCCTACATTCCTTCTTAATATCACTGCCCTCTAACAGAATACATTGCTCTAAGAATGATTAGAAATACCCTTTACTCTCCCCACTGCAACCAATTGACCTCCAAACAGCAACAAGAGAGATCTGGAAAATAACCTCTCTCAAATTTAAACTCTTATTGTAAGTCTAAGTTCTTCCTGGAGCTAAGAGTCACAGTAAAAGGTCAATGCATTGATACAGGGTATATTAGTGAACTATACCTTAGGTTAGCCCAAACTTGTAGTGCTTGAGGTAAAAGGAGTGATAAAACAGCTATGAAAACTTTCCTATCAGTATACTCGTTATGTGGGAAGGATGCTTTTGTGATGATACAGGGAATCAAAGTAGTTATTCACAGATTCATTTTTGGTCTAACAATCAATTAATGACCCTAGGTCACAGAACTCTATTTTTTAATACCTCCTTATCTCTAAGCAGCTTAGGATAGTGATGGCCTCTTGCTCTTCTTTCTACCTTCTGTTTTTTTTTTTAACATGTCAAGTGTCAAGAAAATTTATATTTGAGATTTGAAAAAGCTCTGCATTTTCTACAAGAAGAGGAAAACTCTGATTAATTTTGATATGTTTTCACTGACAACAGTATAAAAATTATTTTTTATAATAACATGTCTAAAATGCTTTCAGCAGCCTAGTAACCGGGCAAGTAAGGCAAGTAATTTACCACACAGGTATTACTTAGAGGTGGTCTTGCAGAAGGTGTCAGCAGAAAAACACTTTGTGTTTACATCAGGTGTGAATTTTGGTTTTGGTTTGGCATTGGGCATTTATGCATTTGTAAAATGCTATCAATAACAGCTGCTGATATTCCCATCCTATGACACTTATGTTTGTTGTATTCTGAAGATATACAGGTGATTAATGATAATAACATATAAATGAAAGGTTTGGTTTGGCTAACAAGCAAGACCCCAGATTCAAACTCACTCTGCTTGATTGCCCAGAATGAGTAAAATCCATTAAATGAATGAGCAAATATCTTTATTAAGTCAATTTCACTTTTAGATTTCTGTTGGTCTTGATAAGATGCTAACAAAATCTTATCCATAGATTCCCAGCATGCTATTTAGTATCTAAAGTTACAGTTATGTATCCATTTTTAATTTTAAGGGTTAGTTTTGATCTTTTGGGTTTTTTTTGGGGTCAGATATTCTTTGTGGGTTTTTTGTAGCTTTGGGTTTTTTTTTTTCTAAGGTGAAGGTGAGATAACATCCTATAGATGCCTTGTCAGGGACAGCCAGGTAAGGATTTCTCCTTTCCTATAGGTTTTCTTTTGGGTATCATTGTGGAAATATTTTTCCTTCTCTGAATACATAAAATTCATTACTTCCAAGTGCTTTAATTGAGAAGCTTCCCCTTAATATAAATATAATGTTCATATTCATAAAGTTGCAAGCAATACCCCTAAAGACTGATAATGTAATTAAAATTAATTCCTGAAAGAAGGTACAATCTCCAGTTTTATTATAAATTGTTTGTATGTTTTATGGAATTATTTGTATCGGCCTTGCTCCTAGTACTACCAACTGATATATTAAAGTTCAGATCAGAACATATATGACCAATCAAGAGTTTTTACTGGATTTTGCAGTTCTTGTTCTTCCAGACTTACATTTGACACGACGATAGGTAGCCTTTTTTGAATATGGCCTATAATGTATCAATTGCAGTGGCTGAAGCAGATCTTAATTATACTTCATCTGATAGAATCAGCTAATTATCTCTGTGTAGTGTCATTTTATCTGATAACAGCTTTGTTGACTAGAGTTTTAAAAGCTTTATCTTAAGACATGAACAGGAGCTGTAGAACATCACTGTTTTGAATGATAATATAAAACCTCTCAACTGCAATTTGACATTCCTCTTTTCTACCTTTGTATGTTGCCATGTCACAAGGATCCAGATAATTTTATTCTTTGTTGCTGGACTTCTCCTGAGTTAAAATACTTCTACTACACTGACTAACCTTTAAAGTTCATCTACAAGGTGTTATCCAGAATAGGTAAAAAGTCACTAAATATTTCTAGGATATACTTCACAGTTCCCTTTCAAAAGTAGAAAGCATGAATTTTTACCAATTTTCATCTGAACTTAGACATTAGAAAACAACACTGTCAGCATTTCTGGACACTGCATGCCAACTCTGCCTGAAGCAATGATTGGTCAGAAGAATGGCCAGAACCAGCACTTGCTGCATTTAAATTGTTATGCAGTTGCACAGAGTCAGCTGCTTCTATATTATCAAAATGTCTATATTCCCATTCTTCTACAACTTTAAGCAATATTCTCAAGGATTACACAAAATGTTAATATATCTACTACTTTAGATTTGCCATATCTACTGAGTATCCTTTCTCCAGGAATTCTTTCAGCTTCAAACTTTTTTCTTTCAAAATATTGTGTATTTACATTGTTGACTATGAGTAGCTGTAGTCTGTAGCTCAATGATTCTTATTGCTGACACATTTTAATTTGGTGAATAAAACTGTGAGTTGTGATAATGGCTGGAGTGCTGGAAGAAGTACTTAAGATAGACAGGTCAAAGACCTTTGAAAATGAGAACCAGACTATGAACTGAGGCTGATATTTTATGGGCCACTTGTACACTAAGTAAAGGACAGATGTCTCTTATCCTACCTTATTTAGCTTTGAAGATACACAGCCAGCCAAATGATTTTACAGTCAATTAACACTTCCTCTTAATTGACTGTATCTCTACTGCATACTTGGTGTAGGATAGATAGCTGTATACATTTGATCTGATGTACCACAGTTGTTTCAGTGGCACTGAGGATCAACTTGCACAATGACAGTTGCTGATAGGTGGTACAACCCTTTAAATACAAAGCTATGTTTGACTATAATTCTAAATTTAAAGCACTAGGTTTTACATTTATAAAGTGAGAGGAACAGCACATCGATAATTTTTTTTATCAACTTCTTTATGATCATTCTTTTTTTCTCTGTTCCCTTGAGTAATTCCTGCTCAAACCTACATCTATTGAGGCTCTTCACCCTGCAGGCAACTGTCACAGAGAAGACAGACACATAACAGTTACATGTGAAACGAATGGATATAACCTTTTCAGGAAAAAAAAATCTTCCAATGCAAATTGTGCTGTGGATAATAAGATGAAATGTTTTTCTCTTTCCTCATGATTTTTTGAATTCAGGGAGAAGTTTTTAGAAGGACTTAGCCTAGTGTTTTTAACCTTTTAATGTGGAAATTCTTTTATATAATGAATGACTAAATAAAAATTTCATGTTTATGTGCATATTGCATCTTCTGTATATAGGCTGATTATTTAGAGCCCTAAACAACATTTCATGATTAAAAACCACACCATTTTTGCTATAAAAATACCAAAATACTTACAGGAAATGTATTATAAAAAGACAGGCCCATCTAAAAATCTATTCAAAGCACTAAAAAGTATTCATCAGTAAAATATGTTAGAAGTTCAGACTTACTGATACGGTCCATCTAAATTCCTCACTTCATTGCCTAATAAAAGGCAGGATGTCAGCTATCTAGCATATCTGACATGTGACTGATGATATATAGAATATATTTCTTGGAACATTATTATAATAAAGCTTTCAGATGCTTTGCTAATTTCTAAATAATACGTATTTATTTTATATGTATATATATGTACACATATCTTTATTTTTTTAAAATTCTAAAAACTTCTTAATCTTGGGCTGCTGAGAAGCTCGAATGTCAAGTACTGAAATTACAACTTAATTTGCATCTTCACCACATAAAAAAATGGTGGGAGATTTAAAAGAGCTAAATATTTTGATGCTTAAAAAAAAATCTGATGGTATTTCACTTTACTCCTATATCTCACAAATCCTTGGCAAGACTAGTTATGCTGGAAACAGCCCTACTTTACTTATGTATAATTATTTGCCTTTCAAAGACTGAAAATTATACCGCGAATGAATCATCTTGTAGGAAATGAGCATGTATTTCAAAATACATGATGAGGTCCCTTTTGTCTCATCCTCATAATTTATAAACACCAAAGAAAATGTTCCATCATATTACTATGGGACAGCCTGTCTCTTTCAGTCTACTTTGAGCTTTGAGTCATATTTAAATAACAAATTTGAACTTGCTTGACATGTAATTCTACCTTAAATAGGGTATAATAGTTTAAACACATTTTCCAAAAGTCTTTGTTACATATCATTGCAGCTCAAATATCATGCCTGAAAAGAGTTTTGGAAACTTTGACATTGTCATATGACCAACCAAACCATGTTTGAAATTGTTATCACTACTGCATTTGTAAGTGAGCTCGAAGCTCAGTGCAGACAACCTGACAGGCAGCTTCTTGGAAGTATTGTGTCTTAGTAACCTTAAACATGGCTTTCCCTTTTGAACACTTTAGTAGTTGAGATAAAGTGGAAGTGTTTTGGCAGCCCTACAGCCTTTGATCCAGTCTGTGGGAAAAATAGTGCTGAAATACCCCAAGTCCTAAATTATATAAACCATGCTAGGATGATAGTTATCTGTCCTCTCCCTCTTTCCCCCTTCCACAGTTGATAGAAGGATTCTATTTAAAATGCAAACTTCATGAGGCAAAGAAAAACACTAACTTAGGTGTCTTTAAAAATCTGAAAGTGTTACAGGGACTACCATAGCGATAAAAAACTTAGACTTCCTATGTTTGTTATAGCTTACTCATACTCCTTGTAAAGATGCTATATCCAATTCAGCAAATTCTGTGAAATTTTCCTGAAAATACTCCAATACATTCACACTCCAGAGTCTGCATCAATATTATGAAATTAATACTAAATTTAAAATATTTTCTTCTATCTTGGTTTTTGGAGAGTATGAAGGACTAATGTGTTTTTACTTTATGGATATCACCTGAGTCTTATTTTGCCTGTTTCTGATGTTGTCTACATGATTTGAGAGAGTCAAGGATGTTGAAAGAAGAGGAGGACTTAGAATTAATGAAGTGTTACTGTAAGGAATAAATTCGTGAGGAAGTTACAGATTGGTGCTATGACTTCAGCTATTACAGCTTTGTAAGTACCAGGATAAAAAGATGGTAGTCATAAGAACTTGGGTCTATGAAAAGCTTGGCATTATGAGTGGATAGCATGAAGCTGAAACCAAGTTCACGAAAGATGACAAGGACTTGAAGGATGCATACTACTAAATTACAAGCAAACCAGTTTTTTTAATTTAGGCAGTTATAGACTAGGATATCAGGATTAAGATGTCAGGTTCTTCTGATAGCTCATGGAGAAAGCAGCCTGAAAGTTAACAACTGAAATTTGATCTCTTGATTGGAAAACAGGAGACTAGAACCTGGTTCTAGTGTGGATCTGGTGTGAGCTAGGGAAGTCCGATTTAGCATGTCACATCTTTCACCTCAGTGGGATCATGAAAAGAAATTAGAAGAAATCTAAGATGCAAATCACTTGGCAACTATGGATTAAAACTTTTTAACGCAGTCTTGCCATAGAAATTGACTGGTTTTATTGACGATGAACTCAAATCCCACAGGACAGCAAGTTGAATGTGAGTTAGCAGAATGCCCTCTCAGCAGTGAAGACACACCATATCCTGGGCTTCAAAGGGTGTGATTATTCCACTGTACTTAGCACTTAGGATCCTTACAATATTATGTCCAGTTCTGGTTTGCCCATGCTTCTAAAGAAACTGATAAAATGTAAAGGGTCCTCTAGAGAGCCACCAAGGTGGTTATACTGTTAGATAACTTGACACATGAGGAAAGAATGAAGTATCCGGATTTGTTCAGAAGGCTCAGGGAAAATCAGTCTGGCAATAGCTCAAAGTTGAAGTAGAGAGGAGATGGGGGTTCTCTTTTCACAAGGATGCATGGGATACAAAGCAATGAACACAGATGGCATCACTCCTAAAAAAATCCCAAGCATATTCTCAACAAAGTAATTAGGACTTAGGCTGATTAATCCATAAACTAGATAACCTACTATGGATAGCTGAAAGCTCATGTTTCTTGAAAAAGGACTGATCTTTTTCTGGAAATATTAATAAGATTTCCATCAGGCACATGTATCTAGGCTGATATGAATGAACTGGCAGTAGTTGTTAACATGTGAACAGACCTGTGCTCTGATTACAGGATGTGTAAGGACTGCCGACCAAGAAGGCTCTTTGGTGTGAATAGATGGTTGTCATGTGACCACAGCCTTCTCTCCATTAAGCCCAAGTAAAAAGTATGCAAATATAAAATGTGGCTTCAATTGAAGGCCAAAAAGGCCACTTCCTAGAAATGGAGGTGAGAAATCCAGACAAGGAATCTTAGTCAGAGTAGAGGAAACTGACATCCAGCTGAGTGCTTTTTTCTCTCAGATAACAGAGGGGAATCTGCTATTATTAATCCCAGACAGGCACAGTCTAAGGGGTTAGGAAAGCATTATATATTTATGCTTGTCTTTATAACATATTCTTGATTTTCAGGTTTATTTTTAATTACAATGTAAATTATAACATTTAAAAATACATTAGTGTATCTCAACAACATCCTCAAATTATTATAAGGAAAGAACTGTAATATTAAATTATCCCCATTATAGCAATCTATGGTGTAGATCTTTAAACTCTTAATTTTTCTATCCATTGTCCCAGCTATGAGCCTGAAATATCTGATTTGCACAAGCAACAGGAAGCAACTCCTGTGTTATATCTTTGCTTCATGTTTACCATTAGAGCTATGCAAAAAAAGTAAGATAAAATAAATCTCAGTTATTAACATCAATATTTGTTCTTCTGATTTTGACAACAAATAGGGATACTGAGTCTTCATCTGTAAAAACAAGGCTAAAAGAGAAGTACCACTTCAATTTATGGCTAGACTGGACAGCTACAATATCTGAATTTTTAGTTTTTTTGGCCATAATAGATTTCATGTATGGAGTTGATTCAATGAAAACTCTGTTATCATGAATAATGATCTTATGGAAGTCTAATCATCCAAAAGTTCATTTAAAAACAACTTTAGAAAGGTATTTGAACTAACAGTGCCTGAGATCACAGCACTAAGTTGCTTTCCAATGAATATTGTGTTAAATTCAAAGCTTCCATGCTCTGTGAGATTGACTGAAATTTCCTGAGAGACTGCTTCTCCCTACGTGATCATAAGCATTTGTACAGCTGCTAAAGATTTTTGGCAGCTGCCCACAACTGTGGAACCACATCTGGAGTAGATCTAAGTGGCCATAAATTTCAATACCTTCAGAACAAAGCAGTGAAGCCTATTTCTCTCACCTACCAGTACCAAAGCCAAAAAATAAGCCAATTAATTCCTGCTGTCAGGAGGAATGGAAAGAGAAAAACAGAGAACTTTTTCTTTTCTCTTTAGCAGATATGTAAGATGCTTTAATAATCTGATAAAGGGACAGAATATAAACTTAGATAGCTAAAGCTAAATCTGGGAAATATGAGCCAAAATCAAAGGAGTTAATTCCATTTCAGGGATTCAGAAAATAAAACCTTATTTGTTTTATCTCTTAAGGGCAAAATTTGAAATTAGAGCCTTCTTTTACAGACTTTCTTTATTCACAATGGACAGTATGCTTTCTTAAGTAGAATACTGTCTCTCAAAAAAGTACTAGATGATGATCACATTTTTAATTCCACAGATAAATAAACTCAGTATGATTTGCTGTGCTATTTGTTGTTGAATAACTCAAAATTTGGGAGATAATTAAAATTTAAACTTCTAAAGAGAATTTGAATCCTGTATCTATGAAATATATAATTTTATATATTTCATGAGACTTTTTTGATTAGGTTGACATTATACTATTGTTTGAAATGGGCCTCATAAGGTGAAATTGAGATGTTGAGAATGAGAGGAAATGTATAATTTATAAACTCTACTTAATAAAGCATATGTTAGGTACAGCTCTGTGTGGATAAGTCCTTTAAGGTTATTTATAGTTTGATTTATTATATTAGAGTTCTTCTTAATAATAGAGTTATCTTACCATTGTAATTGAGCCTATTCGTCAAGATTACAGAGGACATTTTACATATCTGAAGGAATATGGCAAGGCAGAGCTATGAATCTGCAGCAAGTACCAAAGTTAGGAAGGAAACCTTTCTATTGAAACACAGTATTATCTTAACTGAATTTCCAAATCATTTGAGTCTGGAGATATGTTTTACATTTGTCCAAATCAGAACTGCTGGTCAGATTGCAGTCACCAGTAACCTCTATTGCTTCAGGTTTTTATGCAGATTTCACAGTCAAGATATTGAGTCACCCAAGAGAAGATGACAGAAGGAACCCACTTCTCATGGAGAGCGCCATATAGAGAATAGGAATACAAAGAACAATGTCTCTACATAAATGATCTCTGTGTTCTTCAGACTGAAGCAAAGAATGAGATCATATGACCTGCTGTTTGTAGCAGAAGTGTTTTCAGCCAGGCCCTGAGCTCTCTTAGCTCCCAACAAGGTTACTATAGATGCCATGCTTCAGGTTATATTTCTTTGTCAAAAGTTTGGATCCCTACACAGTAGTACCATTTCAGTTTTTGCAGGAAACATTTTAGAGTTAGGAAGTTGATGTGCAAAGAACTTAAAAATTAGATTTTCAAAGTATTTAGTCACTAACTCTCTTTTAATCCATAGAAATCAGAGTTTAATGTCTTCATATGTATATGTAAGCATTTCTTCAGAAATTGTGTTTAAAGTTTATAGCAGGTCAAACTTCATGTTGTCATGTAAGCCTTATACTCAGTTATGATGAAATATTTCCCCACTAGTAAACTGAAAAAAAAATATTAGTGTAAAAAAAATTAAGGAAGGGTGTAGTAAGGAGAAAAGAAACAAGTAAACTTGTTGTCAAAGAAAGAGGTAAACAAGACGTATGTATTTCTCATTTTGCTGTCTGTTCTAAAGCGATACAATAACCTATAAAAGTATTGGAATAAAAAGAAAGTGAGGTGATGGGGTGTGAAAAGCAGTCCACAACTTTGCTCAGATATTGGAGAGCATACAAGAAGAATTCCAGTTTCCAGGAAATCTACTGCAAGTTTCCCTTTTCCAGTTCTTTTGCTTTGAACTAAATATCAGGTAATGTCATTTCAGGAGGTGGAGCAATGCTGTAGGAACAACAGGAAAGCTGAAGACAGAATATTCTTTTTGACTGATCCATTGATTGTATAAGAAAAGAGAAGGTTAGCTACTGGTTTGGGAAATTTGGGTTATTTTGATGGGGGGGGGTCATGGTTTACTTATGAAATTAATTATTATCCAGCAGGAATAACTGTAGGGAAATCTGAGTGTAACCTTCATTGTCAATTATAATGAAAAATTCCATTTAAATGAATTTATATTTATTAATAAGAATTATTTTTCTTCTACATTGGTTTAAGTTAGTTTAAGTTAGGGATATTCTGTATTTAAAATTTTCCCAGGGACATTAACATTACACTATCTTCATTACCTTCCTTCATATTTGTTTTGTGTTTTGGTTTTTTTTTTTTCTCTTTGACTAGACCTCGGTACTGTTTCTGGAATTAAAGTCAGGAATACATATTTATGGAGAAGACTTCAGGATGTATAAAAGATCTTTCTGGACTGTGATTTAGCGATCCAAAATTAGTTACAGACCTATTTTTTAATAACTTGTCTTTAAGAAACTTTTCCTTACAGAATCAGTACTTTTAAGCTTTTACAGTCTTGCCATCTTTAACTCCACTAATGTTGGGGGTTGTCTACATACACATGCATTATCTTATTAATATCTTCAATATGGTATACATGCATACACAGATAGATGGATAGATAGATACATAGATACATGTATACATACATAAATAATCATTCGATTGTGATCTTGTCTACATCTTACACCCATCTCACATAAGTTAGAAATCAAGCTCCAGGCCAGTACCCATAGTTAAAGATCTCAGAAACTATTTGCAGTATTAATAGTTAGTTGAACATAACATTCAGAAAATTTTCATTTTGTGGTGTATTCAACAACCATTCTCAGTGTTGCTTAATGAATTCAATAGGTAAAAGTATTCAATATGTATCAGAAGTGGAATAAAAAAAAATCTATGGGCATATCTACCGTACAGTAGACATTGGTTTCTGAAGTCACTAAAAAACCAACACATGTACTCAATGCTTCCTTTCCCAGAAAAAAAGGCCTCTTGCACTAGTCCCCGTACTCCTAACCAACAATACTTTCTATACTGCAAAACTGTGTTTTGCCTACTTAACCCCTTCTTCAGTTTTAATTGAATGAAATGTCAAATTGTGTGTGATACTTCTGTAAGCAGTTAAAGCATTATGATTTTTTAATGCTAGTACTGAAATAATGCTTGATAAATGCTTGCAATGATTTTTATTAAAAAACTGTTTCCTGTAGAGATGTTATCTGATGAATCAGTAGTGCAAGTCATTTAAAATTTGTGAGAAAACAAATTTGTATTATTAGTGACATTTTGGATTATATTTTTACTCCAGGTTACAGGATCACTTATTCTTTTGCTCTTTGGAATTTACTGACTTCCCTTAACAACACTACTAGTACTTAATACTGAATACATGGTTTAAATGAACTATTTGGGAAGTGACTTATGACTTCTCATATCTTATCTAAATCTTATTGAAATTGAAAAGCCATGGAAAAGTCTTATGTGAAAAAGATTTGGGGAAGTCAATGTCAAATTTTTCATTTTTCTTCTTGAGGCTGGCACAAATTAATTTCATTAGAAAGGGTTTTTTATATTTTCTGTAAGATGCATTCTAATCCTTTTAACACCTTTAAATTGTTTGCAGAGAGTTTAAATTGTATGTTTCTATAAATAACTGTCTAGAGGTAGAATGAAAAAAAATAGCTCTTTTTACTTAATTATGTAAAAATGCATTGTATTTTTAATGTGTAGCTATTTAGATGAGTTTTTGAAATAGCGCACAATGTTCATTTACTCTGCTTCATGTATATATTACGACATCAATTTTTCATAGGTTAGCATAGTTCCATTAAAATAAATGAATAGTTGATTCCTGACTGGAAATTTAGATGTGTTGGACAGATTTAGCTGAACATATTCAACTTCTGGCAGTGAAGAGGTTAGCTGTATTTGTATTAACTGTAGCTGTAATTAAGCTTCAAAATTAACACTTCAAGTTAACTTCTCATTAACATCAGTACACAACATTTACACCTCTCTTCTAATTTTGCACTGTTTTGGCCTGCTGATTCATTTAATGAATGATATACATTGAGGAGTTCACTTCAAAACATGAGGAGCTAGAAATAAAAAATAACACCTTGAAGTCAATGAGGAAATTCTTGAGAGACATCCTTGGTCAGTATTAATCCATATTCATGACAATGTGACATATTATTTACGGTAAGATGCATTTTTTCAATAAATATTAAAGACTTTAGGTTTGGCTGCTTGTTTTGTTTGTTTGGGGAGTTTTTGTTTTGCTTTTGCTTTCCCCTGCTGTGAAGGAAGGGGAATACAGTTTTGAAATGTGGTGAGGAAAGAAGAAAAGGTCTTAATATGAAGTCCTTTGTGACTGAGGCAAGTCTTAGATCCTAAATACCAGACTTTCCTTTGGACATTTTTTTAAACTTGTAGTGTTTGATTAGGAGGTTTGGATAAATATGAATGATGACAATAACCTTTGAACAAGATGAATATGCTATTTGGACCAATAAGTCTTATACCAAATAAGGTATAAATATATATATACCAAAATATTATACCAAAATAACCATTAAGGTTAACTGCTGCTTCCAGATGAACATATATTTCTCTCATGTAACTAAAGAAGTAATTGTGTTGTTGTAGAGCAGTGGAGCACTATAATTTTGATAGACTATTTGTTTATTTTTTTCACTGCAAATCATTTAAGAATTTTTTCTTTCCTGAGATTACAAAATGATCATAATTTTGAGATCCAGACTTACAGTGACAATGCTGTTTATAAAAGTTGTGAGCTAAAATTAAAATCTTGGGATAAAAGAGATCCTAAAGAATACATGAGTTGCTAGAAATGTCATTCAGCATAGTACTATGAAATAGAATTGAAGTTAAAGCAGAGAGATTACAAAAACATAAAAAATTGTAACTTAATACATGATAAATTCCATTAGATAATAGTTGATCAACATTTTGCCAGTATCTGTTTATAGGGTGAAAATTGAGGGACTTGGAGACACTGGAATGACGATAAACACATAAAGGAACCTCAGAAAAAGGGAGATTCTAAGAGTTTAATAACACTACTGGAAAAATGCCAGAGATGGATTTATAAACTTTCTATCTACTGGCTGGAGAAGTTATTCCAAGGAGCCTTAGGTAGCAATGTATGTATTTGATCATATTTAACTATGTGATTTTCTTGTGGGTAAATGTTTTCATGAGCTCTAGTCTAATGTTTTACAAGTAAAGTAAATGTATGAGGATAGTATAACTTATTTTTTAATGAAGGATCAAGTAGTTTATTTCTATTGTACATGTTATTACAGTGACTGTAACATGCTGTGGGAGAGGAGAATGATGAGCAGTCACATCTTGCTAACACATCTTAGATGATAAACAGATGGAGACTGTGGAGATATTGCATGCTAGGACATGCAGGAAGAAAATATTTCACACACATAATTAGCATAAATTATTATTTAAAAGCATTGGGGTTTTGTTTTGATATGTTTGGGTTTTTTTCCAATAGTCTCCTCCTCTGCCTCTTAATAGCCACGACCTTGGCAGCTTGATCAGTTAGAATTATGATGGGTGGATGAGGCTGTTAAAGTTAGAAGTTTAGTTTGGAGAAGTACCAACAAGTTTGGATACTAATCTCATATTTATCCAAACTAATCCTTGGAGGTCTCTCTCCTTCCTCTTCCACATCTTTCCTCCTCCTCTCCCCAAGACTAACTATGTCTTTTTTCAGGTTTCATGCTTGCACTGACACTGTCCTTTCACACTTCTCTTGGAAATTTCACATCTGGTATTGCTTTATACTTCCTGTTATTTTAAAATCACATATAGTGGGATCTCCCTGAGTCAGTGATTTCTCACAAACATTTAGCAAATTGCCCTAGTGAAGTCTCAAGACTGGTGAGATTTGAAATGGTGAAAAGTGAAACAGAATTTAATTTGATACAAAATTTCTGTACAATCTAGGGTCAAAAAAAGGAATTATGAGACCTCTAGTCTGGTCCCCTGTGCAAAGTAAGCAACAGATTTTAGCTCTTGATTACTGCATTGAACACAATAATTTCAGCTTGACTGAAGTATGTTTTCCATCAAAATGTCCTGTCTTCACCTCTGTACAGCATGAGGTGAAGATACTTCCCTCATCCTCTCTGATAACTAAGCATTCTTTGTTTTTTCTAATTTGAGTTTGTCCCTCTTCAGCCTCTAAAATATTCATCCGTAGCCTTTTTTTATCAGATTACAGATCCTTTAGGAGCCTAGTCTTTCTTCCCAGGAAGGCATTTCCTTACAGTTATATGTAGGGGTTTTTTTGTTTGTCTGTTTTGTTTTGTTTTTTGTGATCTATGCGAAGTTTCTTAAGTCTCTCATGCTTGAACTTTTTTCTCCAGATTTTGAATAATTTTTATCTGAACCCTTCCAAAGTTTTCAGTAATCTTTTGAAAATTCAGACTAGAGAAAAGCAAAAATAAAACTGCCTTTCTAATCCTACTCAATATTCTCCTTTAAGATATCAACAGATAAGACTATCTCCTTTTTTTATGGCATTTAACTGGAGGCTCATATTAAATTACTTGTCTACAGTGTACAGTTGTCAATGGTTTGTGAGGACAGTTTATGATACTCTAGAAATGAGACTCAAACTTGGTGAAGTCTTGAGATGGAACTGTATTCACATTTCTCCTTCCCCTGATGACAGTAAAGTCAGAAACATGGATGTAAATGAAAGACAAATATGTAAATAAAAGGGTCAGAAGCCAGTAAATTCTTAGAAGGAAGCTTTGAGAGTCAGTGTGAGAGTCAGGACAAAAGAGAGAAGCAAGCTTTTATTCTCTTTTACTCTCATATAGAAGTGTATATACCCATCTTTGTCAGGACATATACTATGCACCAAAATGGAATGACCAACTTTTAACTTTTCAAATATCTCACCTAATTGTAGCTTCTTATTCTTGCAAAGTCATAGCTGTGACTTTGGCTGTATTAAAACATAGATGATTTGAATCGGTTCAGTCATCAAGTGATACAGATCACTTCCCATGACTGCCTGTCTTCATTATTTACCACTGTGCCAATCTTTGTGTCATCCCATAAATTTTATCAGCTCCGATTTTATCTTTTCTTTTTAGAGAATTGATAAATATTGAAGGGTGTCAAGCCTAATATGAACCCCTACTGCAACTCTTAGAAGGAGCCTTAGTTGATAAGGATTCCACACTGCCTACTCCTTACTAAAATGACAACCTATTCTAAACCTACTTAATTTTAATTTAGCTTGGTGAAATTGTATTGTGTTAAGTTACATTGGAACTAAATAGTAAGAGATGTACTCAGATAATTTTTAGATGCACTCAGTGTTTGGGAAAATGAGGGGGTAATTGTGTGGCTGAGAATCTGTCTTGGTATGAGACAGCACTCATAGGCTAGTCCTGAACCAGTGTCACCTACGTGTCATGGAGACACAAACATGAAATATAGGACATGCCTTCAGCCTGTATAGAGCAAAAGAAACCACCTTTTTAGCTCCGACAGTTGGCCTAGGACATAGGTCCTGCTTTTTGGTAGGAAGAATGACCTTTTGGATAACCAAATGGTCTCGCAGCATCTCATCTAAAAAAATCATACCAACTGTAACCTTTTTTTTTCAGCTGAATTACCTAAAACACTTACCCAATATAAGGGAGAAACTCAAAATTCTAGAATTAATTACTTGTTTAATTATGTGTCTGTGGATTTCAGGTAAAGATGGTATATTGGGTAACAAATATCACCACATTATGTATAAGCTTATTCCAGAAAATTCCTGAGGGAAGAAAAAAAATCATAAAGAGAAGGACATGCCAAATAAACTGTTTTAAAACAACTAATTTTTTTAGTGTAATTGAGAGTTTATAGACCTGCTATTATCTTAACTTTTATTTTACGGGATCACTGTCTTGATCAAAAAAATCATATTAAATGTTCTTTAAGACTTATCAAAATTATATAGCCTGTTAGAAAAAAAATGGTGCTTTACACAGGAAGGTTTTGAGAAAAGTGCAGAATAACTTCTCCAAGTGGGGATTTGGTAGCCACAAAGTGATTTGGACTTTGGCCAGAGTATTATAGCTAATAGCCCTTCTCTTCTGAAAAGTGTCATGGGATTTTTAATGACAAGCCAGTCAAGAAGGGTTGAATTTTACATCTCTTCCAAAGACAGCTTTATGAAACTGGTAAAAGGGTTTTTTTCTCTTACTGAAGGAATTTGTATAAATGTGGCTCACTGACACCTCTAAATTATATATAGTATTTTTAGAAAAATAAGCAACAAATTATCTTTCCAATTTTCTCTTTTATCTGTCTATAAATTCATAAAAATATAGATATTCAATATCTTGATTCAAATATATATTAGCAAAAATCTTGTGTAAGAATAGACCTATGTACCTGTCTATGACAAAATAAGCACAGAGCAATTTACCTTCTAAACCAAATTTTGTGGTTTTTTCTAACATGTGTAAAAATATCTTATTTGTAATGATATTCAGATAAGTAAAATGAAAATTAAATCCACATGCTACAGCTTATGAGCTCATGGATGGATAGTTTTGGTTTGGATATGTAGTTGTTATGTAGATAACAAGTTATCCTTGTGACTATAAAACGGCTCTTGTGGTCTGCACTAGGGAGTAAAGCTATTCCTTTATCCCTGAAATATTCTATGTAATATCAGTTTTCTCAGTTGTTGTAAAAGGGATCCATAGTTTGTCCTTTATGTTTTATTTCCATTTCCTCATCTTTGTAGATTGTCCATAGACTTCCTTCAGGCTATGAATATGGTAGGAAGTCAAGTGTTATTCCCACTCCCCTCTTTTTAGCTTCACTGTTTTTCAGAATCCTTTGGTTTAGGGAGACATTTTGGTCTTATGCATGCTCCCTGCCACTTGAAGCCACTACGTTCTGTTCTTCTTTTGTGTGTAGTTGCTCTTCCTCCCTCTCCTGGTTTGTTCCACTTCCCTAGGTGAGGAGCAAAAGTGGAAAAAGCAGAGGTTTCCACTCAGTTGTAAGACAGGATGCACTCTGTGCACTAAGCAGAGAGATTTTCAACCACAGCTACACAGGGCCATCTTTAGAGCTTCAGGTGCCGCAAGCAAGACTAGGTAATCGTGCCTTGGGATGAGGTCAAAGTTGGTTTAACAGAGGGTTTCAGATCCAAAAATGAAAGCTTTTGTATCTCAGTTCAGAGGAAAGACAACCATTAGAAGTACATCTCAGTGTCACATTGTTAGGCAGAGGTGTTATTAACATCACTGATGTACATGTGTAGTAAGCCAGAGGCACAAAAATGCTTCTATGTGGTTAAAATGTACACACTTGGGCAATGCCAGTGGACATTTTACATTTAAAGGGACTTTCTGTGGTAGACAAATGAGCTCAAAGAATACTTGCCCCTATCAGTGCCCCTTCCACTTTGGTATCCCATGTGGACACTTGTTTAGAGTTCCCCTAAGGCTGACCCTGCAGCTAGAGTGTGTACAGAACAAGATTGCCTACTGTATGAGAAGGAGGAGCAGAGGGTTCAGGCCCCTAATCAGCAATGACATTTCTGTTTCCTGACACTGCAGAACAAGGAACAAGGGGTCATTCTACGTAGGAAACTCAAATGCAAACCTGCCAATTAAGGGAAACTTATAGTTAGAAGGAATGTCACAAGCAAAGAGACAGAAACACACAGGAAGAACAAAGGCATTTTTAAAGATAAGTGAAGGAAATAATCAAGAACCAATGCTCTAGGGAATTAAACAAAAAAAACCACCAAAACATAGAAACAAAAAGCAAAGTACCACCAAATCCAAAGCATTTCTGACAAAATAGTTTTAAAATATATCAAATACCCTAAAAGAAAGCAAGAAAATTGAGCTGCTGGATATTAGGCTAAACACATCAGAGATCACAGATTATATATGCTATAATATGTAAAATTTTGTTATAGATGATAGAGACTATAGGAAATAAATTTTGCTGAGAATTCACTTTCCACTCTTAACCCTGTAAGACTATATAAGACACATGAACTCTTTACCCTACCACCTTAAAATTTCAGAAATTTTTATAAACATATTGAAATGCACACCTGGAGAATTTAAAAAGGGGGAAAGGGATTTTTTTTTTTAATAATAATTTTATAATAATTTGAAATATAAGTTTAACAGGCTTCAGTGTTTCAGTTTGCAATCCTATTCTGTGTCTTGCATCAGAGGTGTCCTAAAGCCCTCTCGGTTTTAAAGTCATACACTGATGTCATAACACTGTCCCACAAAAACAGCAGTAATGTATTACTTGAGTTTTCTCCTTCCAAGTGGGAAGCCTTCATGAATAAGGCTTGATACCAATGCCAGAGGAAGATCCAACACTAGATTGGGGGTCTATGCCTATATCATAATGCAATTTTCAAAGACTAAACTGAAGAAAAAAAGAGTCTTTAATAATGAATAGACAGTTGTTGTTATCACTTACTACCATTATTTCTTGCACCTGTGTATATATAATGCCAGTGGCCTGGTGGGGAATTTTCTGGGTTGTATAAAGAGATACTGAAGGAATGAAAACTGGTACAGCTGAGTCACTGAGTCCCTTTCTTTTCTAGGATATCCAGTTATGTGAAGACAGCAGAGATGACTCCACATATATTAACAAGATGTGGTTAACTCTTTAAAGCTATACTGAGTGTATAAGTTTGGGGCTCCTTACCTGAGCTCAGTGAAGTGTATTATTTGAGGATTTTACTTAATAATAACTACCTATATTTCTAGACAATAATGTTGTTTTCCTACAATCAGACATGGCTGGTAGTGATTTTTGTTGTTAGAAGAGCTGAGGATGTCCCACCTAAGCTGACCCTTACAATAAAAAATCAAGAAGATATTTCTCCTATCATTCATATCCCTTCCAAGATGTTACAATCCTGTGTTTTGTCTCCTATTACAGAATAGCATTAAGGCAGATCAGCTGGAAGAACTCCTAGCTATTGTCCTCCTGACAACAGACTTTCTGAGAAATTGTTGCCCCTTCTAGTTAAAGTACGTATGCATAATGGCATTAAAATAGCTAAAGATTTAATTCAATTACATTTTCTTAAAATTTCTATGTGTTACTATGGAGATAATGAAGCTATTCCTATTTATATTGAGCTGATTTTATGTTCTCCTGCTTTTTGTGTAAACTTTTTTTCTGATTAATGACTGAGTATATATATCTTATTATGTTCTAGACAACAGTTACAGAAAATCCTTCATTTTACTTTTAAAATTAATGAGTTCATAAAATACTAAAACATGTTTTGTCTCCTATTACAGAATCAAAAATGGGCTACATTAGTATTAAAGAAATGAGTTAGATTTTTTTTAAATGAAAAATTAAATAGTGTTTTCATCATGTGAATAATTGAAGCATCTCTGTATTCCTAAAAGAACATTAATAACTCTAGATGAGTGAGAAAAAAATATTTGTAATTTAAGTTTCAGTTACACATTTAGGCTTGTATTAATTTCTTATAGAGGTTTAAGAGCAAAATACTAGCGAAAGATGAAATAATAACATTGAAAGACAAGAAAACTTAAAATGTTCTGTTTCTTCAGTTTTTCATTAACAGAAATAACTTGCACCTCTAGGGCCTTTTTCATGTAAATGCATGTCTCAAAGAGCCAAGTCTTTAATTACACACCAGCACTGGAGAGAACTTCCTGAGAAAGAATGTGGTAGGCCTTGTAAACCAACAGAAACCTTGTCCCAGGCAAAGCGTTCCTGAGTCAGAGAATTGTATGTAATCTATTGCCAACAAAAGCAAACTTTTGAGTAACTTGGCTATTGGGGAAAACAATAATACAAACAATGAGTCCTTCTCCCCCCGCTAGAGTTAATTGCCCTTGTATCCTCCAAGGGTTACATGCAGTTGATGAAAACTCCCCCAGTGAGGAGGTAAAGTAAGTAGAAGAGGTTGAAGCACCCCCGAGGGTGCCGCTACATACCCCACCCCTACCTACCTCTGCTGGGGGCCTGTGGACTCCTGCAGCTACCCAAAGTTATGGCACACACCAGGGTGGTTATGCCTGTGCTAGAGCTGCTGGGAATCATCTGTGGCTGGCACAGAGCAGTCTATGGACTCCTCCTACACCCGTCAGCCCCACAGCCCCTGGTTGCCCAGACCTTGTAACTCAGCAGCCATTGCAAACGAGCCCACTATAAAAGGTGTCAGCACCCATTCTGGAGTATGGCACTAAGATACCACTGATTTCAGTAACATTCTCTTACCAATTTTTCACAATACATTAAACAGAATCAGTCTAAACTTCATGTTTTAACAAGAACATTACAAACACAAATCTTTATTTTTACAGAAGGTTTTAAACAAAATATATAATGACTTCTGCTCTCTCTGCTCTCACGAGAAGCTCAGTTGACATCTACAGTGCCGTGCTAGGATTATAAAATGTTTGTAATGAAACTGGAGAGTATTTTGCCTTATCTCTAAAACCTTCTTTGGCTTAGATAAGTCTGGGTTTCAGCTTATATCTACAAGCAAACAAAAAGAAAAAAAAAAACTGTGTTATTTGTATCAAGCAGTTTTATTTACACATATATTTATTGATACTTAGAGAACAGAGAGTAGACTAGGAAGCATATTACAAGTTTTCAAAATAAGAACATACAGAGTACTTGTGTACAAGTTTATATTTAGGGTTAAAAATACTCATAGATATATGTAATGCTTTCCTCTATTTCAGTTAAATACAAGATGAATCATATTTTTGTCTGTGAGCCAGTCGTGTTTTTTTTATTTAGTAAGTAAATTTTATCATTTAGTACCAGGATCAATACATTAATAATACGATATTTTGTTAGTCTCATAATTTTAAGTCTTTGATGAAAAAAGTGCAGAAAAATAAAACAAAAATTAAAATCTAAACTAAAACACAGTGAAAATAGAGAAACTATTCTAGAAGAAGATTTTTTTTTTTTTTGGTACAAACAATTTTAAATTAATTCAAGTTCACCAGTTAAACTGTAATGAATAAATTAAATTAGTACTCTGCATCACAACATTTACAGAAAAGAGTTT
This sequence comes from Pachyramphus minor, assembly GCA_013397135.1. Classification (NCBI taxonomy): domain Eukaryota; kingdom Metazoa; phylum Chordata; class Aves; order Passeriformes; family Tyrannidae; genus Pachyramphus; species Pachyramphus minor. The sequence continues at coordinate 741,693 of VYXB01007922.1, forward strand.
GCTATGGATAGCTGATTCCATAAAAGTGAAGACATATTTTTAAAGTCGGTAAATGAAAACTTATATAATATGTCAACATTTTTTAAGGGTTTTCACAACTACTTTTTTAATTCAGTACCTCAATAACAAAAAGTTCTTGGACTCTCCTGCTTGCTTCCAGAATGGCCTAGAGATATTCAATTCCATTTCCCTTCTAGTCTGTTTTCTTGCAGCTACTTTTTTTTTTTATGATATCTGCTGTGATATAACTGCTCCTGGAAATTATCCAGTCTGTTCAGATTTATCTTATATCTTATGGACACAAAGAGATTGATCTATTTTGGCTTAGAAGGACATCTAACTTATTTTTTCCTTCTATGTCCAGTAAGTACATATAGATTCATAGTGGTTACCTCTTGAAGAACTGGGGTTTTTTTCAGTCATCCATGTAGTGTTGTGACTACCTTGCATGACAAGTTTGCTTTCATAAACTTTGTCTGAGTTGTGTTTAGTGAATGAATGAAAACCAACCAAAACATATTTCAAATATTTTTTTTATATGTATAACACAACTAGAAACAAACAAACAAACCAACAAAAAAGTCCCAACTTGAAAAAAACATAAAGCCAAATAGAAAATCCCTGCCTGATATTCACTAAATTTTTGCATAGACTCTTTCATTTCTTCTCCTATAAGCAACACCTATGTTTTCTTTTAGGACATTTTACTTTTAGTATTTTTAAAAAATGTGAGACAGGTTTACAGCTCACTCTTTTTTATTTAAACTCATATTTTTCATATTCCATTACACTTAATGAGATTGGAAACCTGCATTTGAGTCTAGGAACTATGAAACTGGCTCAGCATATTGCATGCAACTCAAATAACTGGAAATCAAGTGGGGAGAGCAGGAGACACATTAATTATTCATAGAACTAAATGTATTGAAGAGCCCACATTACAGCTCACAAAGGAGTATCTCTGAGTCCAGTGAGGGGAGGAGTAACTGCCTTCAAATCCAGTTAAAGTGCACCTGACACACAAGAGGATGGTTCTCAAAGTGACCGTGAGAATTTTCAATAAAAGCTAGGGGTTTTTTAGGAAGTTTCTGGTTCCCAAATCCCAATGAAAGTCAGTGAGATATGGGAATTTAATTCCCTTCTTCAAATCATAGCTCAAAGAACTGGAAAGATCTGACCTACATTATATTTTGAATTTCTGCCTATCTACCCTTGTTAAGAATTTTATAACACTTACCATTGTATCTACATGTGTTCTGACTGACATCTTGTCAAACTATAGGGAAATCCAAGTCTTTAGGGGAAAGTATATTGACTGCGAATGGACAAAAAGGATGGGTCTTCCAATGTGACATGAACCCTTTTTATCATTTTATGAGTGAAACCCTGGATAAGCTTATGTCTGTGGGTGGCAATTTTAATTTGAATTTTCCTTCTATGTTTTGTAAATATTAATCTATACTTCTTGTTCTTTTTTTTTTTTTTCACAGTTTTCACTTCATTAAAAGATTCCAAATAGTGAAAAGTAGATTAAAAACTGTTGTCATGAGGTCTTCGGTAACACTTAGAAGCAAGAGATCTGTGGACCACATGCTTCTCTAAATAAAAGAAAACATGAATAGATTTCATTGTAACAGTATCACATAAATAATCACTATTAATTTTTAAGTTTTTGTTGCTTGGAGTCTTCTAAATGGGAGTTATTTAATAATTTCTACATATTCTACTACTGTCTTGTTACAGAAAATAGTATTGGTTTGTCTAAAATTTCTACTTTTCTGAAAGTGTCTAAAAATGAATACTGTATTCTTAGCATCAGTCTATGCCCCAAGGTGCATTATTAGCTATTGCTTGTAGGGATGTTGTTGCTGCTTGGATAAGCAAAGCCTTTTCAGTATGCATTAATACAAATATATAACAGAATTACAAAGTTAGTTGATACTTCTTATGGATTCACTGAGCATTGCCAACCTTATACAGATTATAAACATTCAGTGCTATTGTATTTTGTGTGTCTTCTTTTTTTGAATTAGCCTGAACACCTCATAATTTTCTATCAAGGAAAATTAATATGAAAATTAGTGATATTTTCTTCTTTGTTTTATTTTCCCTTTTTTTCACTCTCTTTTTGGCACAAGAGTGCTTAATAGTCTAGAAAATGCAAAAAAACCCCTGCAGTTTAATACATTTATTTATTCTTTTTTGGGGTGAAAATGAAGACTTGCTACTGCAGGAAAAACTATATAGTTTAAACCAAATCAGGATTGAACTGTTTTATGAATTTATTAACAACATATAATTAAGTAGACATCAGTGAACTATTCAGAGTCAATACTGGTACAATAATGAATAAACCGTGTCACTAGAAACTTAGAAATAGTTAATAAATACCTGGAAATTTTGGAACATCCTTCTATAACTAATCCCTAATTAGAACTTCTAATTTTGCATGAACACATGCACATAAGCACACACACACACAGAGAAATGTGCAGCACTCACCTTAGGTTTTGGAGGGTCAAGACTCCTCTCATCTGAACATAAGGGCCCCCTGCCTGCAAAAACCTGCTGGTGCAGGAGCCCTGTCCTGTGTCCAAGCCTTGTCCTGTCCCTCATTACCTCAGAGGTGACAGAACCCAGGAAGAGACCCCCTTTCCCTCAGGACACGGATCCCCAGAGTACACCTGTGATAGCTGTGGGTGAGCTGCATATGGCTGCTGGCAGGACCCATGGAGGGGGCACAGGACCACGTCTGATAGGCTTTTGTCTGCTGCTGTCACCTCCACTACTTCTCTCCACAGTCACAAATTTTCATGGTTATTTTATACTTCCTTTCAGGTTGAGCCCTTTGCTTCCAACATCATTCAGTGCTGCAGGAAAGGACCTGGGCATCCTGGTTGAATATGAGTCATCAGTGCCCTGGCAGCCAGGAGGGCCAACTGTGTCCTGAGGGACATCAGGCAAAGCATGGCCAGCTGGTCAAGGGAGGTGATTGTCACGCTCTAGTCCATGTTGATGAGACCTCATCTTGAGTGCTGTGCGTAGTTTTAGGCACCACAATATAAAAAAGACATGAAGCTATTGGAGGACAACCAAAGAAGAGCAGCAAAAATGTAGAAAGGTCTTGAGAGGAAGACTTAGGAGAAGCAGCTGAGATCATTTGACTTGTCCAGCCTGGAGAAGAGAGGACTGAAGGGAAGATTCATGGATCCTACAACTTTGTCATGAAGGGAAGAGGAGGGACAGACACTGATCTCTTCTCTGTGGTGACCAGTGAGAGGAGCTGAGGGAACGGCATGAAGCTGTGTCAAGGGGAGATTTAGGTTCAACATTAGGAAGGGTTTTTCGCCCAGAGGGTGGTTGGGCACTGGAACAGGCTCCCCAGGGAAGTGGCCTCAGCACCAAGGCCAACAGAGTTCAAGAAGTGTAAGACACCAAGTTGAGCTATGAGCTCACCGAAAGGGTTTTACTTTAAAAATATACAAGGCTCCAACAGTATCTGCCCTCTGAACAGAAGAGCCTTTCTATCTCAAGATATATGTATATACTCCTACTTTATTTGTGCCCAATACTGCTTGCCTATGCTATTTGTCTATCCTTAGTTATGTGTCAAGTTTTTGAAAAAAGCTTGTCATTGCCAGCTCTCCGTTACTAAAACCACATGAGTTTTACTTCCTTTTTATTAATTTAATATTGTTTGTTTTGCTTTTTCCTCAGGTTTTCTCCTTTTTTTTAATTTTCCCTTTTTTTTCCCCCCCAAAAAGTACATGAGGCATCACATCTATTGCTATATTAATAATCTATTAAGAATTTTCCTTTGGACTACACATAAGAAAGTATTTCATAAGACTGCTGGTTTTTGCTTTCAAAAAGTTATTGAAAATAAAAACAGACTCAAAATGCTTGCAAGTTTAATATGTCTAATCCAGAATGGTAACAGAGAAATTTAAAACTTACATTAGTTTGGTAAAATTATTCATTTTTTAAACCAGGGAAAAAGAGATTAAAAATCAAAGAAGAGAAAACTTTTCTGACCTAATATCAATGAGCATACATACTGTGGAATTGGTGGAAAAGAACCTACAATCCTGTTCTAACATTGTCCTTATGAGAAAAAGGTCATGGAAATCCTGGTGCTGGAAAAATGAAGGAGATAAATTCTAAAATAAGGAAACGATGACAAATATATTCTTTTTCATTTGCATTAAGCATTCCAGTTGATTGGTATTAGCATTAGGTTAAAATATTTATGACGCTTGTTCTGGATAAATCACATCAATATAATTTATTATTTAAGAAGAAGTGAGAATAATCTGCTTCAGTGAAGATAATATTGTTATTCATGCTGTCCTGATGAATACCAGCTTTAAACAAGTGGAAAAATGTTAAGTCTTTGTATACTCTTGATTTAGAAAACTGTAACAATATTATGATTTTTAATACTTTTTAGTTTAGAGGAGGACAATCAAAAAAGAGAAGGATTAAAACATGTAAAAAGAAGGAAGGTGAATATGCCCTAAAGATATCACCAGAGTATAGTCTGTCACTGATCTACCCATATATTGGCACTGGGTCAATCAGATTAGCCCTCAGTGGATGTTATGGTCCCTACTTTTTTTTATAATATCATAGAATATTCCAGGCAAATACATTTTAAAAACACAATATTAATGATGATAGGGCACTTGTTTTTACTTCTGTATAATATAGATGCTCTTCTATTAGTAGAATGCAAATACTACTGTGATAACTCAAATAAAGGAATAACCTCCCAAGAATTTAGAGAGAGAAATTCACTAAAATAAAGAAAAGCAAGATCTTTTAATTGAAAATTTTATTTTTTTTATATTGTAGACAGTTTTATAATATTGCAGTTTTTATTTTCTTGGCATCCATCTGTACGAATATAGAAAGAGGATGTAAACCCTAGCTTACAAACTGAAGTTTATACATATGAAGGTAGCATATTTCAGACATATAACACTGTCTATTGCCAGGCAAAATTTCATATTTCCTTTTGAATATTACTTTACCCCTGGGTAATTATCAAAGAAACAGTTTATGAAAGAAATTTGCTCTAAAACCTGGTCTGAATACACAGGAGGCATGAATACTGTTTGTAACATGCAGACAGTAAAAAGAGAGATGAAGGAATTAATAAGACTTAATAAAGCCATTTGAGATAAATTTGTGTGCTACAAAATAGTATAGGAAACATTGGAACTTGAAAATTTGGAATAGGTGATATAAAATCAGAGAGTAATTCAGGAGATGACTATAGAACAGATAGCACTTTTTTCGTGGTACAGACAGAAAAGAAAAACATCAAGACTGCAAAAAGTGACAAAACTTGGCATCAGTAGACAGTTCAGTGAAAAGCAGTCTTCAAACCTTGTCTGAGAGGAGCATTTTGCAATTGCTGGTCTTAATGTCATAAGGAAAGAGATCAAAAAGCTTTGGGGAAAAAAAAAAGAAGAAAATAATATGTTGAGATTTCAGTAATAGCAAATAAGATTTTTTTTAATGTTTTAGAGGTTGAAGAGGGACAAACTCACTAGGAGCTGTGTAAAACAAGCAGTGCAGAAATGGTAAGAACAGCCAAAATATCTGGGAATCATGGACACAGAATCCAGAAAAGAATAGTTCAGTGATGACACTAGGCAGCAAAAAGAGCCCAGTGCAAACTCCCCAAACTGAAAATAAAGTACTATTTTATTTGTGAGATGGTAAGAACTTAGCACAAACATGAAATTTTAGAAAATAGATGAAATAAAGGAACAGTGCAGAATAAATATTGTACAGAACAATAGATCTTTTTAAACTTTAGCTGCAAAAAATGTACATAATATGGAGAGAGAAAATCAATAGGTAAGAAATCAAATACAGAGAAATAAAGACAAGAATGCAGATCTAAACAATATTTAAAGGTAGATAATAAAATCAAAGATTATCTAGTTAGAAAATAGGACCACTATAAAAAGTTGAAGAAAACTTGTGATGGAGACAGAGTAGAACAATTTTTGAGAGACTAACTTTAAGAAGTTTGGCTTAATCTTTGGTACAGAGAAGGAAGAGAGTGTATTTATGAGGAAAAATGTGAAAAAAATGAGAAATAATTGGATAATTTTTGCTAAAAGTTGTCTTAATCCATCTTGAGGAATATGACAAGACTGTACTAGGTACTGAATGTAGACAGAAGACCAAACTACTCCCTGTGGTCTCTTGTGAAGGAACACAAGTTGTTGTCTTCTTACACAGAAGCAGAGTAAAAATCGGATTAAAAAGGAAACAGAAGCAAGAGCAAGATCAGAGTTTGGGATTAGGAGGCTGCATAAGGACTAACTCAAGGTACTGTCGTTGGAATGATTGCCAGGAGACGAAACCTCTATGTAGAAGTTGGCTACTAAGTAAAATAATATTTAAAAGTTAGTCTAGAATTTCCTTTAAGTGTTTTCAACTCTTTTGATTCTGATACATGTTTTTCAAAGCCTTTTCCAACTTCAGAGTTTTTGAAGCTTGCTGAAGTATTCAGGAGTTTTTGTCTACTTTGTTTTCCTATAGTCTTTATATGACAGTCTCCATACATTTCCCACTGCATGAACATTGTAATTGAGTCTATGAAGATTTGTACTGACCTCATTGTGTCATCAGCTTGACGTTAAATTTCATCTCCAGAGAAACATTGAAACACTTTTCATCATGATTTGATATTGTAAATGTGGTGACCATAGATCGTAATAAAAATTCTTTGCAATTGTATTTTGAGATCATAATGTAATCTCCATAGTCTTCACTTGACATTGTGATGAGATTGTGGCAATGCTAACTTTGTATGAATGAAGCTGGGGCCATAGAATGAAAAATTTAAAACAGAGTTTTGTGCAGAGTGAGCAAATGGTTATAAATACATATAAATTTTATCACAATTAAATTTTTGATAAAAATTAGAACGCACTCTCTATCCATCCGAGGAATGGAGATCTGTAACAGTCCTTTAAATGAAGAGATGAGAAAACTAATCACTTTTCAGATACAGCTTTTTCAACTCATACAAGTAAAAATATAGCAAGCAGTGCCATAGGAGAGACTTGGAATCTGTTATTGGAAAGTTCTTTCCAGTTCCATTGTCTTCTGAGGCATGTACTTCTGTCTTAGTTCTTAAGTAGCATGGGAATAGGGGCCAAACATAATACATTTATAAAAGAAGTTTTACATCTAGAAGCCAATGAATTTTTAATTTGAAACACATGCATATCTCTTACAACATGAATCTTGTTCATCAACTTTGGTGTAAAAAAGAGGGATATCTCTTGCAATAAAAAGTCTAGTGCAGGCCTGTTTGATTTAGTTTTAGAATTGTTAAGTCCAGTGACAGTCTGAATTAAACAGTGACTTTCATGTTCCTAAATTAGTCATTACTCTAATGTGAACTGGAATGACATTTTTTAAAAGTCAAAGCATTGCTGATTTTTTTTTGTGGAATCTGAATTGATGACCTCCTGGTAAAATGCATTTATCTTACTATTAGATCTTTAAGTAAAGGTTACAAGTGATATAGTGTCTCAAAGCATTTTCTTGCAGATATTCTTTTGATGTTTACAATACAGGCAACAACAAATATTTAAAAAGATGCAAAAGATACTATTCTAAGATTATAACTGTGGTACTAGACAGGCTGACACATTGCAGTTTTGAGTTTCTTTTTTTTTATTGACAAAACTGGACCTCTTTGCTAGAGTTTAGCTGAAGGAACTTGAATAAGGTATAGATATAACTCCCTGTCTTTCATAATCTGCCTGTTTTTTAAAAAAAAAGTTTATTTCACTTATCTTTTTTTCTTGAAGAGACAGTGTTTGAGCCCTCCTCTTTTAGCTAGTCCCAACTAATATATTTTAAGTATAGAATGCTTTAAAGCTGTGGATGGATAAGTAAAGTGATATGGTAACAACTGTGCTGTTTGAAGGTTTAGTACTAGCTCTAATACTAAATTGCCTGTGCACTTTGCCTCTGCAAGACATTGAAAACATAATAATGTACACAACAGGCTTATAACCTTTCAAAAATAAGCTAGAATATATAACGGAATCACAGAATCATAGAATATTAAGGATTTGGAATGGGCCTTAAAGATCATCTAGTCCCAATGCCCTGCCATATGCAGGGACACCTCCCACCAGGTTGCCCAGAGCTCCATCCAACCTGGCTTTGAAGGCTGCCAGGGTTGGGGTATCCACAAGATCCTTGGGCAACCTGTTCCAATATGTCACCACCCTCACAATAAAAAATTTCTTCCTAATCTAGTCTAAATTTCCCCTCTTTCAGTTTGTACCCATTCCTTGTCCTTTCACTACAGTTCCTGACAGAATGCATAAACATATTTTTTAAAAGTAGAAAAAATATTGAAATATTTTAGCATATGGTTCTTTTCAATAATATTGTTCTAGAAAAATTAAAATAAAAATTGTCACTTTTTGAGTGTTTTGAAATGAGGTGAACCTTATTACACAGATTCTGTATATGTCCAGAGATAAATAAAAATATATTTTCCTAAATGGTATATTTTTTTGTAATAATTGAATTTTTCTGAAGAGCTTGGGGTGTTTTCATGTTAAGTTGTAATACACTGGGGTTCAAAGCAGAAGGTTAAAAAATCATAAAGGTTGTGTGTGTAGATACTTATTTGGAGAGTAACTATGAATTTCTTGGGAAATGTTTCTAATTATTTTGATAAGGTTCAGAAAATTAGCTGAAGCATTAGCTGATGCATCTTTTCATTTGCACTAACTTTTGTGAATAAAGAACATTGTAACACAGGATAGCACCAGTGCAAGTATACCAGGAGAACTTGGTTTTACACTAGGGAAGGTTAAACTGTCATCAAAATTAACTAATTTCACTTAAATTTGAAAATAAATATACTTAAGTTGTAAATAAAAAAATATTAGAATTTTGATGACAAACAGCGGTGATATGAAAATTGAAATAAACAGCTGATATATTGTAATAGGCTTTTATTTTAACTTTGACTATATCATCATGGGTTTTTTTAAATTATTGAAGTGCAGTGACAATACCATTTTTTGTTATTATTTTAAGTTAGTTTTTAATAATTTGGAAGACACGGGTAAATATGAACTCTTGACCAAAACCATGTTGGTAGCATTGACTTGAAAGCTCAAAAAAAATCCTGTTTAATTTTAATACAGCTGCATACAGAATTTATAACATATTCTTAAAGAGCAGTTAAGAATTTGGATTTTCAATATGGAGAGGAAATGAAATTTTTCAGAAGAACAGTTTTAGGCCTTAAGATATTACCTGAATATGCTTCATTTCTTCAGGTAAAGTGTACAATCTATCCAGACCACTTATAGCAACTAGGCTGATGAGTTCTCTCAAAAGTGATCTGTTCTTTTCCCTAATCCCTTTACTGGGGCACAGCTTCACTAGTGGTCTGACCTGTAGTCTGCCAAAAGGAAAGCATTTGTAAACGACCATTAATTCCAAAATGCTTATCTCCAATGGACAGAGATTCTTTTTGCAGTCAGTTGGGAAAAGGGATTGAAGTCTGCTGGACTGAACATTTCTGCCTCAGGAATCCCCGTTGCACTGATACTGGGTTGAATTCTTCTCATTATTACTTCACAATTGAGATGTGGGCCCAGAAAAGTCCTTGCCAAGATAAATATGTCCTTTCAACAAAAGTACTAGTGGCTACAAATCCTATCTGCCACTTCCATCTAGACCATAGTCCTCGCAGATAATGGGGGATGTGGTAAGACTTGAACCAAGCAGTGGGGTACATTTTATAGACAAGCAGTGTCTCAGCTCCAGAGTATTATTTCTTCTCACGTTATGCAGTGTGATGACCTTGTTTCAACAGACCACATAGGTTTCCACCAATAGAAACAAAAATTGTCACCTTTTTAGTTTGGAAGAATCTTGTACAATGTCTACAATGTTGTATATGAAGTTACTTTTACATGATTTCCACATAAGATAATGATAGTTGATAAGATGCACTATGGTCACAGAGTCCAGGAGATAACACAATTGCTGTTGTAAGTATTTAACATTGGTATGCTAAAGGAAATTATTTTTTTAAATAGACTTTAATTTTCTGTTTGTTATTGTAAATTCCAGAAATCTCTCAATAGAGACTGAGAATCCATTTACAAGTGTGTTGAAGGAAATACTTTTGCTGTCAAAATTCATATACAGTAAATGTATTCAGATTTGCAGATCTCAAATTTCCGATTTTTTAGGGTAATTCTTTAATTACTAAAATAGTTTAAGACTTACTTCAGTGCTCATACTGCCTTAATTCAGTACACAAGTAGGGCAATTGATGTGAATCCCAACATCTGGCAATCAGAGTGCTTTAACGAGTTACTTTTTAAAGAAATGTCTGTCTGCCGGAGGGGTCTATAATGCAATTAGACACATTAGCACTTTCTCAGTCATTTGGGGGTATTTTTCGTGAGAAAATGTGATTGGTACAAGCTGTAAATTGTTTGCACTTTAGGAAGATGGAAGGTAATAATACATTTACATTTTGGCTCTATAAGGAGGATTTTGTTAGAATGGTGTTATGTAATATTTTGCAATTGCTGAGTATTTGTTTGCAAGATGTAAGCATTTATTCTCAAGTGATAATGTACAGAATTACAGGCTTCTTTGGTCAAATTTTGTTTCTGGCCACAAATTCAGGAAAATGAATGTTAATTAATTATTTAAAATTAAAGTTAACAATCCAAATTTAAAGAAATTCTTGTGAAACATGAATACATCTGTGTTTCATTCTTTGTAACCAATAATATGATTTGGAAAGCATTCAATTATTTTTATTTTTAATTTTTTTAAAATTTTTATAATTATCTTGGAAATATTTTGATTTGTTAACACGCTTATTAATTTCAATCTCAAAGTACGTAAGTAAAATTTCAGGACTTTTAAGTGAAATGTAACAATACACAGCAAAATTTTAGCACTTTAGGAGCAAAAAGTAATCTCTTACTGGAAATAGTACTGGTACTAATGCTGAAAATATTGCACTCATCCTGTAGCTTTTGAAAACAACTACCTTCTGAGAAAATTAACTTTGGTGGTTAGGAACAAAATTATTACAATGGTATATTTAAAGATGTACATTTATACATTGTTATATGCATTTTATGCATATTGTAATTTTATATTTATAGTGCATATAAGACAAATATGGTCAAGGCTATGATCATCTAAATAAAGACAAAAGAAGAAGAAAAAAGCAGAAAATTAAGCTTAAACATGATTTGAATGCTTGCGTAATGTGACAACATATAAAAATCTACTTACAATTACTCCATTAAGAGGTAAAATTATTGTCTTCAGAAATTGCATAATATAGACTTGTGTAGAGGAGTTTATCACAGCAATTAAAATAAACTCAGTTGTGTGAATAAAGTGGAAATTTGACTCAGTATTATTTTTTTGCAGTTGGGTTTTTGAAGTGTTAGGACCTGTTCTAATTGAACAGTGAACTTGATGTGCTTTTCACCAACAGCCTATGAATATAATTTCTGCTGATTTAAGAATCTGATGTCAGGGCAGTAAGTATGCAATTAGCTCTACTTTAAGTGATAGCAACATGCTGTAAATAAGATTCTTAATTGTGTTTGCAAGATTAAAATTCAGTTTCATTGTTTTTTCCCTGGCTTCTTTGGTGGCTTTGTGGTATATTCGCATTGCTACCTCTAAATGAATGTCAACTTGTTTTACCTCGACTGCAGCCAATCGATACTTCATTAGGCTGAATTGTCTTGTGCCCATGCAACCTTGAAGCTGTGGCTTAATTACCACCCGTATTATGCAGTGGCTCAGAGTGCTGTGCTCAGCTGTGTCAGTTTTGAACAAAAGCCATGCTGTTGCCTGTATTTAGGAAAAATGGACTTTTGAACTGAAGAAATATAATATTTTCTAAGTTAACAATTCATCATGATAACCTTTTTTATAATATGTATGTCAGCTTTCAGTAAGTTTACATTTGAATGGGTTTCTGCATATTGCAAAACTTTAAAAGACAAGTACCTTTGCTTTTCATGTTCAACCCATCTTTGATTTAAGATAATTTTAAATTAATGGCAAAGTAACATTCATTTGAAAGAGAAGACAGCAGAAAGTGCAGTCAAATGGCAATCATGACAAATGACATCTCTTGTCTGAGAGTCATTTTTCCTCACTAGACTGATTTGTCATCCCCACTTTTGACATTTTTCATCCTGCTATGAAATCACATTGACAGAATAAGATATTTCTACACTTAACAGTGGGACATAGAAGATGGTTCTCTGCCTTCATTTATTTTTTGTATTACATTTAAGGGTTTGTAAAATTTGTAAGCAACTAAATTCTTATGACAAATTTCATTTGCTTTATAAAATATAAAGTTCACACTGCCCTATAATCATAAAGAAAATATTGTTGTTTCATTTGTGTTCGGTCATTATATAACCTAGAGGAAAACAAATCTTCATGAAGAAAATTTTCCACTTGGGAGTATTGTCTTGTTACAAGTGAGGATTATCAAACCCAGTAAAAATGAGGACAAACTACCTAACTTTAACATATTGTGCCCATTGCCTTGGACATGCCAAGGACCTGTGGCTAGTATTTGCAGTTTCTTACTTCTGTACTAAAAACATAAGGCTTATCCACTGTTCATGCATACAAAAAAGGTATAATTAACTTTTTCCTCTAAAGGATACAACCTATTATGGAGGTCATCAGCATTTTCTTTTTAGTTATAAGAAATGATAGACCAGAGTATAGTCCTGAAGGGCAATTCTCAAAGATCACATAAAGGCAATAGAATATGCAGTGATTTGTACACATGGCACAGACTGTGATTATTCTTTTTGTTGTTTGTTTTGTTTGTTTGGCTGGTTTTTGTTTTTATCAAATGCCTCATGATTATTCTTATGTAGACAAAAGCATTAATATACGTGTCTGTGCCTAATACCTTACTGATGGTGAGGCAAGCAGACCACAAAATAGGAAGATTGTTGTCTTACACAAACCATGTTTGAATGTTCAGAGGATTACAGTCCCCCCTTAAAACTCTTTAAAAAAAAAAAATCCAGTGAAGGAAAATTAAGAAACACTTTATGATAAATTTTTTTATTATTATTATTTGTTGGATTGTTGTGCTTTATGAGTTAGATCTGTGGCTAGATATCACTGTTGGTGCAAACTACTAGTAACCTCTAACGCTATTCCTAATTACCAGCCTGTAATTTTCTAAGCCTTTATAAATGTAAATATTACCATTACACATTCCTTCTGTGTACACTCTACTATACATCAGTCACAGATGAGGCCTGTAAAACTTGCCAGATTTTGTACCAAACCCAGGAGCCTGCAGCTTCATGCCAATATTAATGTAGATTCTGTTGTATGAACAAACAACTTTCAGTTAATTAATTAGCAAAGACTGTGTAAGGCATCAGGTGTTTTTAATTATTATCTTCCTGTTGAAGGAAAAGAGGTGGTGACTTTTGGGATTCATGTTTCTTGAGACTTTGTCTGTCTCTATTCTTACTCTTTACCCACATTTATCTACTAATAGATTTCAGGCAACGTTCAAATCATCATCTTGTGAGAATGAAGATGATGTCTCTGCAGAATTGGTGCCTTTTTACCTATTATGTAGAAAGACACTAAAAACACCAGCCATGCATGTGAAATGCCTATTGGTGAAAGCTTTCATCTTATTTGACAAAAATTTTGAACTGCCTGTATGAGAAGGTTTGATTATCCCAGCCAAAGCCAGCACAAGGATAGAAGAAAGATGCCATTAACCATTCTAGTCTAAATGAAAAAGTAAATTTGAGAAATTTACTTTTGTGCTCAGTGCTTCATAGAGTTGTTCCTCCATTCGAATTCTTCTGCCACTTTTTCTGTTCTAATGACTGTATGTTGGATAGAAAGACATCGTAATGAGCATGGTTTATTCCTTCAAATCCAAAGCAGGTGTATTTGGTTTTGTATAATGAATTACATCTGTTAATAAGAATCTTTTGGGCAACTTTCTTAATACAAAAATGTTTATTATTTACTTGCAAGATTTCAGGAAATGAGTTTCCTATATAATCACACTGCTGTATAACATTATACAGCCACAAGCAATCAGGAACTCAACATATAGTAAGCTCACTCTTCAGCCACACTCCATGGTGATCTCTTTACTCTCATACAGTTTCCTCTGGTGACAGACCAACTTAAAATGGTAAAACTTTTCCCCAATACCTTGTGCGTATATTGATTGCAACTGTCATTCATTAGAATACTAAAAGGGGAGAAAACTTCTGCTGCAATATGAAAAAATGTTCTATAGTGAAACAACATGTACAATTCAGCCTTTATCCAAGTCAGTTAGTAGGAGCTATGAACTTTTTGTTTTAAATGCTTCAATAATTGGAGGCAATAAAGTACCTGGTTCTGTTTACTAGAACATTAAAACACATGGGAAAATATAACACTGAAAACAAAAATTGAGTGTTTAGATACATGTTTTACCAATACTTAACTTACGGTAAAGGTAGATTCCCCCTCCCCCCCCCCCCCCAAATTCAGTAGCATTATGTCTTCTAAATCAGTTCCTGAAAAAGTAATGTTATAATAATCAATATTTACCTGGAAAAATGAAAATGTTACAAGGATGAAACGATGAAAGGCCCTGGATATATGCATTTTCCTTTACAGAGGACAGAGGTCCGTAGTGGACTCGGATGACTAAAACATGACCAGTAAATGTTAAGTCCGTTGATTTAGTGTTATTCATATGTGTATACAGGCTGTAGCAGTTAATTAGAGCAGAAAGGGCCAAACTGAACTGGGGAAAACTGATCATTAATATTGGATGATATGGGGTAAAATTCAGTTACTACCCCTTTTTGCTTAGTGGGCAGAAGAAGGCAGCAAAAAATCTTACATAAGGTGTAAAAAATTACCTGTAACTTCCATTGGTTTCCCTTATTTCTTTCCTTGATAACAAGACCAAATAGAAGAGTTATGACACATTTTGCTTTTACTGATCATCTTCGTCATCATAGATGAGAGTGAATTCCATGAACTACAGTTCAACAGGAATGCACGTCACTCTTATGAACATCAGATGTGGCCTCATGTGATCCCTGGAATGTAAAAGTAGGGCAGAAGGGAGTAGGTAATAGATTTCTTTATGTGTACTCTCATGATGAGAGAGAAATAAAATACATTATCTCAGGGAAATGCCTGCATTTTAAAATTATTAGGGTGGGGGAAAGGACCTTAAAATATTTTTAGAGTGGGAGAAAATGTTTTTGAAGGTAAAAAGTATTAAATTTACTTCATTTCTGAAAACAACCCAGACAACAGAGAAAGGATGTTATAGTACTTAACAAACCCTTGAAGGCATGTTTATAAACTATAATCTAGAGAAAATGCAGGAGGACCAAATTTGTGTAAGCTGAAGTAAAACAACTTAGAATTAAAAATGTGAACTTTATTTAAAAATATTACTGTGACAAAACTGAAGATGTAATTTAAAGTAGTCTAGATTGTTGATCTCAAATACCATTAAGGTCATCGTGCACCGTAGATCAGACTAGATAATTTTATGTTTTTTTCTGAATTAAAGCTATGAATATATTAATTTATCTCTCCACAATAATTTCTTTAAAAAACCCACACAAGACCTTACTGTTGGCAATGATTGACTAAACTCACACCCAAGTACATTGAAATATCTTCCTGAATGTCTCCTTCCAAATTCCTCCTACTAGAAAGCCAAAGCAAAATAAGAACCAGTTATCTAGTCTCAAGTTGATTTCCAGATATAAATCTGGACATAAATTTTGAGTCTTTTATGATATAATTGGCTGTAAACTACAGAAATAGATAATGGTCAAGAGTAAACAGTTGAGGGAATATAATAGGATTATTTCATAGGTTTATATTATTGTAATAGGGTTATTTCATCACACCTATTGGATAAGATGGTTTTTATTGTTGTAAAATAATAATCTTCAAAAACTCATAAAAATATTAGGATTATTTCATGCAATCAAGAAACCTTGATAAACAGAAAAATTTCATTCAAAATGTATGCTAGCTGTACATCTTCAGTTGAAACTTTAAATAGGACTGAACAAAATGTCGAGATATAATTTCTGAGTGAAAGAATGTTAATTTTTACCTTTGAAGGCAAAAACATGTTTAAATCACATAAAGCTAATTTTAAAATATTTAAATAAAATAGTTTTTGATAAAACTTCAAGTTACAAGGACTTTGATAATTTTTTCTGTTAATTATAGCTTAAAGAGGCAGTTTATTCACTAATATGAAAACTCAGTTTAATATAAAGTTCTCTGGCATTTTGCACGGCTATTTATCTGTGTTTTTTTTAAAAAAAAGTAGAAATGAAGTGACTAGAAATTATTATTATATTTAATAATTTATTGCATTGCAGTTAGAGAGAGGCTGGATATAATAAAAACTCTCATTGTTTCATACGGTTTAAGGCCAGAAGGTTCAATAGCTCATCTAATCTGACCTCTTGTATATCACCTGAGATAAATCCCCAGTGAATCTTAGCTCAGTCATGTACAAAATGTGCACAAACCTGCTTTCATTTTTGGAGGGCTTAACTGAGTAATTTAAATGTAATTGCATAATTATATCAAATTAACTAAATATTTTCTTTGTTAATTTTTAGAATTTCTGGTTCCATGGTAGCTGAATGTGGATTCACTGTGAAGGTGGTTCATTTTTACTGGAGTCTTATATTTTAAGGAAACTTATATACAGCATTTGTTTGCAGTGCTGGGTCAGGATATAATAACACAGTGGATTCTCATTATGAGCACTATTCAAACTAGTTCTGACTTTACACAGTGTTTTATTTTTCTTGAGTTGTAGAGGTAATTAAGTCACAGTTCCTATTCCCACAATATGATATGGCAGACAGGATATGTGCTTCTGCACGTTTGCAGCCTGTGGATAGACTTTAGAACCTTCTTCCCTTTGAGTTTTCTTAATACACTGGGTCTATAGTTGGATGTCAGTATTTTCATCAAATTTCACCCATTGCAAAGAAAGTTTTCCAGAAAAATTGCCCTCTCTAGCTGTTTGGCATCTCGGCCTTCATATGGTGACAAGTCCTTAAAAAACCACAAAACAGAAATGTTTTTGGAATGGAGTTGTGGGTGTGCTTTGATGACAAGTAAGGTAGTATTTGAAACTGAAAAAGATACTAAATTATGAATTATGAAGTCAGAAGAAATTTAGTGAAAGCTGTTAGTCCAAATAGTTTTGTATGTTGCAAGTTCTTCTTTGATGTACCTTAGAAAAACTGCATTCCTCGTGATTTGTCTGGATTTGTAATGAATGATAAAATTTTTGCTATTTGTGCTGTTACTAGTATCAATAATCACTTTTATATATCATTACCATAATCACAATGATATAATTATATATATATACATATATATTCAATATATAAATAATAATATCAAATTTTTATATACATATATAAATGATCACAATTATATATTGTTATCTTCTCACACACACATCTAAGAGTATAGTGGAGAAATTACAAGAGTATGAAAAAGGCTATAATCAGAAAAAGCCCATCTACAGCTTTTGAAATGTTTTTGTTTTTAAGGATGTGGTCTTCAAATCGTTGTTAGTGAGAGCACCTAGGTGTTATGGAACTTGCTGGGGCTGATTATGTGGTCTTTATGATCTGTCATTTTCATCTTTCCTGCTTTTCCTTGGCTTATTTAAATTTCTTTTGTATGCAAAACAAGCTCTAAAACCAGTTTTATAGCATTGCAAATAGAGAAGACTTTTAAGGTCTTTCTTTTAAAGTTATCTGTAAACTGTTGCATTTAACTGGTGTGCAACTTAGTCTGTACAGGGACAGTAGGGTGTACAGACTCATTGGCTCGCTTTATAGTTGTCAATAGTTTTTTTCCTGTTTTTTCAACTAGGTTTGAGTGACTGTAAATATGGTGGACCATATTTTAAATCCAGAGAGTAACAAAATTGGTAAGCAGTGTTCAACACATTAATTCTAGGATAATGATGTGTAAGGAAGGAACACATAAATACAGTGATGACTTACAAAATGAGTAGTAGATGTTGTAATTCAGCTTGTCACATGGTGCTAGAGTCAAGAAAATAAGGAAACCCTCATTTAGGTAATTAGGACTAAATTCTCCTTTTGGTTGAAGAAGCTGGATTTAAGTGACATTTATACAAGGGTGTTATTAGACACTTTGAGTGGCTTAGTGCATTGAGAACCATAGCAAATGCAGCACCACACAAAATCTGATATTTTCTGCAAAAAATATGCAAATATTTAACTGATTTAGTATATCATGCAGTATTATGTGAAACATTCTGAATTGGAGTGTTGGACTTGAAGAAGAGCTGCCTTAGAGAAATGAAGAAAAGCTGTAGAACATCAAAAAGTTCGTGCTGATTCTCATTCTTTGATGGTAAGAAGCAATTTTAATATTAATTTGTGCATGTAGATATGTTGACAGTATTTACTGTAGGCATCAGACTTGGATGTCTATGCAATGAAGTCTTCTAAAGCCCTATACAATGCTAATGGAGAGAACCATCTCCAGAAGAGCAGTATCCAGAAGAGCATATCTTTGTACTCTTTAGGTCTATTTCTGGATGAGTCTTTCTTTTCAATTGACTATACAGAAAACTTAGATGCTGAATTAAGTGAAATGATTGCACCTGTAAAAGCTGACATTTTTATTGCTGTATAATATCACCAAAGATGTAAATGATCAGTAATGGTCATATACATTGTCAGACAGGAGAACACAGGTGATGTACACTATTCACAAGTAATAAGGTAGGAATTACTTATTTAGGTTAAATGAGCTTGGCTGCTTTGTTAAGTTTAATTTTTAATAGACTATCACGAAATTAAATTTGATATAAATTTTAATGTAAAATGTTAATATTGTTTAAATTAGAGAAATGCTACTGGTGACTGTGAACAGCTCCAAGCAAACTTAATTCTAATATTTCAGTTGAAGAAAACTCAAGGTCTTACCATATTTGCAAGAAATAATTCAAAATATCTTCTTTGATAAATTTCTTTTTACTGTCAGCTTAACAACTGACCCTCAAATTAGAAATCTATGTAGCAGCATCAGCTTCTAAAAAATAATAACACACATAAAAATTAGTTTCTTGGTCTTGATTTCTAGTGTAACATACCACAAACATACAGTATGTATCTTCCACATTTCTTCTATCTGAGGTTCTTGAGCAGTCTGAAGGGTAGTAGACATCCTTTAGTATTCAAGTGGGCTTGCCTGGGTAAGCGAATTGAAATGCTTCCTTACTTAAACTTTCTTATGAGCAAAGGTGCCTTTTATCCATCTGGTTTGCTGATTGAATTACCGTAAGGCTGAATGTACCCCAAGAGAAAAAGGAACTTGAGCCCTTATGGTGATAAATTTAAAGTGTTTGCTGAATCTGCCTCTTTATATTTTGGATTAATGGGCAAAATTCTGTACTTCTTTGAGAAATATTTGTGTGGGTATCACCATTAGTATTTTTTCAGGTAGCTAGATGACTCACAGAAGTGTATGGATCTATAAGTGCCTCAACAGTAATTTCCAATTCTCATTCTGCCATGGTTGATGAGCTGATCCCTGTAGGTGGTCCAAACAGGCCTGCCCTCCTGGCTTGGAAATGCTGCTACCAACAGTCTTGGAGTCATTCACAAGTCATTGCACAATGCAGTGATAGATAGTGTTTTACCTCTGTGGGTTGCAGCTTATAAAATACAACAATGTATTTCCCTAGAACAGTTATTTTCATTAGCTGAAGTGTTGGAGGTCTGTGATCTGACCCCTATGGTTACAGTTTACTCAAGGATCACTTAGGAAAATGTGAATAAATTAAGAACCCAGGTAAAGTTTGTGCAGTAGCTTGACACTACAAAATGTACTTATAGGCACATTTGCTGTGTACATAATATTTCTAATGCTGACTTATTGCAGTCTTACTTGGTGACAAGTGTCTGTTTAAGAATTTGCCATTGTATAATTTGTGATTGAAGATGATAGAGCCATGTGTGTGAGATATTGCTTGTGTGTGTGCTTAAGTGGAGAACTGTGCTTTTGTAAGCTTCAAAAGGTCAGAACTTGAGTTAATAAACTTTTCTTCCCAGAAAACAAGCTTTCTTCTTGAATGTGTAACATTGTTAGAGAACTGCATGTCTAGAGACATTGTTAATAGGCTTGTGAGACCTTTTGCTGTATCCAATGCTGTCTTTCATAGTCATACCGGAGTCTGAATAAGCCAAAATCCTTAAAATATTATTTCCTGATCTGTATGCTTTAGATCACCTCTGCCTTATGCAGTACCCCTTATAAGATGCAAAGCTGGGATTTCTGTAAACTCCATGTGCCTCTATGCTTCACTTTACCATATCCTTTTACCACTGGTCTAGTAGTGCCCTTGTTGGTTGTCTCTAGTAATTCTCACAATCCCCCTTCCATTTCTTGCTCACTACCCACCAGTACTGTCTTGTTACTGATATGAAAGTCCTTAGCCCGTCTGTATCATTTCTGCTTTTGCCACTTTTTTTTCTGTTTTTCAGCCTACTGTACTGGGTCTGGCTGAGATGGAGTTAATTTTCCCATAGCTGCCCTCACAGTGCTGTGCTCTGCAATGGTAGCTAGAAAGATATTGATAACACACCAGTGTTTCGGTTACCACTAAGCAGAGCTGGCACAGCATCAGTGCTGTCCCTCAACATTCCCCCCATCCATGAAGGGTGTGGGGGTGGGCAAGATCCTGGGAGGGGACACAACTAGGCCAGCTGATCCAAATTAGCCAAAGGGATATTCCATCCTATATGTCATCAGCTCATACATAAAAACCAAGGGAAGGAGGAGGAAGGGGGGAGGGGGGGCATTAGTTATTTATGAGGTTTGCCTTCCAGAGCAACCACCACCTGTGCTGAAACTTTGCTTCCCAGGAGGTGACCGAACATCACTTGGTGATTGGAAGTAGAGAACAAACCTTTTTTTTTGTTTTCTTGTGCACGTGCAAATTTTCTCTTTTGGTTTAGTAAACTGCCTTATTTCAATTTATGACTCGTTTTCCATCTCATTTTCTCTCCCTTGTCCAGCTGGAGGGTAATGATAGAGTGGCTTGGTGGGCACCTGTTGTCCAGCCAAGGTCAACCCACCACACTGCTTACATGACAGTACAAAGGTTCCTACTCAGAGTGCTCCTTAGGTCATGGTGCCTCCGAGGCAAGATGATTGTTGTTCACTAGGATATAGTATCCTCAAGTTCTTAAGACCAATAGTATTTAAATAATTTTCTGTTATGAAGCTTACCTTTTAGATCTCTATCTTCCTGTTCCTTGGAGTTTGGCCACTCAGCTTCTGCAGCTTTACAGGCACTTGAGATGAGAAACCATTGCTGGAGTAATAATCACAGGCAACATACCATACTGCAGGCATTATTTTTGGTCTACACATAAATTTTACTGATATAATGCTTAACATTAGCAAAGGATGATTCTCTTTCTGCCTGCTCTAAAAGGCTTTGGAATATGATCATGGGTGCTCAGACCAGTTACACTGTCTAAATAAATGATCACCACATATTCAGAATTTCTAGATTTTATTTCTCAGTGCAAAAAGAATCTTTTCCTTCTGAAATAAGTTGCTTTTAGCATATATGAATGGATATTGACTAGGTGGTGAGATCATAAACAATTCTGCTTTTTTAACTTGCATTTAGATCTAGCAAACTAATACTTGAAATGTTTTCTAGACTTCTGCTGCTTTATCTGTGATGTGTGTACTTTATAAACACTATGCCTTGATGCAACCTCTGTAGCCTTTACTGGGTCAAAGGTGAGACCTCTTTCTAAAAAAACCAAAAAACCAACAAACAAAAAACCCTAAAAAACTGTTTGAAACCCAATCTAGGAAGCTCTTTCAGGACATCTTCACAACACCTAATGATGGGTTTGAATTCCAAGAAAGAACACTAGGCAACAAAGACATATTGATATAACTCAGTACCAAAGTGTTAATCATACATAAATTAAACCATTATGATCCTCACACATTGTTACCCTACATACTTTGCTCTCGCTTGTTCTCATGTTCCTTGAGACTAGTGAGCAAGACAATGGCCATCTGAACTATCACAGAAAGTTCAGAGGAGAGGACTAGAAAAGTGGACAAGAGTAGGAGAGAAAGCTAGATCTGGTTTATTTCTACCATGTGCTTAGGTCCCAGTAAATATGTCCTGATGTTTCACATTCTGTTGGTTCAAAGTCATCCCTCAAACAAATATAGACATATGAGATGTCAATTATTTTGATGTGTATTACTTGGGGCCAAAATACATCCTATATTATGTTATCCTGGAGTGCAACAGAACCTAGTCTGGATCTCAGATTCTTGTTTCAGCGTGTTCATTGATTCACAGATGATAAGACAGTTTGAGGAAGTGCTGAAAAAAATCCACCTCAGCTTGACCTATCTTGAACTGCTGCTTTTACGCACTTTATGAAGCTACTCACATCCCATGTCCTTGATATGAAGGAGAGGAATCACATATCACTCACATAGTCTAGGCGTTCAATAACACTTCTGAGATATTTGCATGATTATGAGAGACTGTAAATAGATTGGAGGATACTCTCACATTATGGTGAAATAGGTAGATATTTTCCTGGGGCAACACATGTTGCCTGACAATGGAGAAGTCCAGGGAGTGCTTTTGAATGTCACATTTAAGATTAAGAGTATGTAAAACCAGGTATGTGCACAGATGAGCAGGGAGAAGACCAGTTACAACTACCAGAACCACAGCTTTCGAAAACTTTCACAGGAAGGTACGGGATTACAGCGAATTTTTTTTTTCTTTTTTTTAATAGTATGTACCGGTATACCAGATCTTGAATTTGATAAAGTGATCCTGCACTGAGATGGTTTCTAATGGTAGCCTCCAAAACTTCAAGTGCTTATTGAGTTGGTTGGGGCATGAGTTATAATGCCAAAAACCTGTGCCTACTGAGATAGAGAATAATTCATTAAGTTTTGTAAAATATCACACAAAGAATTGAGCAAAATGTGGCCCATTAGGCATTCTGACAGCTACCATGTCATTTTAATAGAGATAGTTCTGATACTGTATTGGAAGTCCTGTGAGCCCCATTAGATTCAGTTATCATTTTTGCATGATGTTAACATGAGCAATTTAAGTCAGAGAAGGGAAATAATTATTTTTAGAGCTTAAAATCTAGCTTTACATGAATGGGTTTTCCACAGATAAATACCCTAACTAAATTTCAAAGGCTAGTTTCAAACATTGAGCTATATTAGAGTGTAAAAATAACCTCGTGTTAAGATGACCTGTTAGCAGTTATGAGATATTGTCTGCTCCCCCATAATAACAAAACAAAACATTGAATAAGTATTGAAGAACTTAGGTATTGCAAAGAAGATCTTATTTCATGAAGGGTAGCTTTTATACCATGTGTCACTTTGCTGAATGAAAGACAAAACCAGGGAATAGTCATTGTTAAAAGTCTTACAAAGAGAATGGGAAGAAAGAGTGATGCTCTTGATCTAAAGAAAGATTTGGCTGCAACTGGAGTATGTGGATCCAAGAGAAATGAAGATAAAACTTAATCTTTTGCTCAGGAAAATACTAGTAAAATAGAAACAAGATAGTGAAAATAAAATTAAAAATGAAACATTTCATAGGTTAACTAATCTAAATTATTGCTATCTATGAGGAACTCTGTAGCATAAAATACCAACAACAAAAATATGTTGCTCAAATGAAGTGTTGGGAAGATTTCACACCACCAGATCAGACTGAAAAAAGATGGGAGAATGATTAAAGTAGTCTAGATTTAACTGAAAGGTTAAATCTCTATTAAATAAAAGTTCTGCTAGCATACAAAAATTCAGACATAAAACACAAAGACAGAGCTTCCATGTTTTAAACAGATTTCATTTTGAGCTTGGAAATATGAAGAGAAAAAGGAAAATATGACAGACTGACTATTTTCTAGTTTATAATCAGCATATATAGTTTCTTTACAAATGTAAATGTCAGGAAACTGGAGCAAAGGTGATAACGAGGGACAGAATTATGTAAAGTTTAAAATTTTTTGGCAACAGTTTGTGCAAAGCAAAAGATTCCTGAGACCAAGTATAGGCTCATGCATCTTTCTTGTGCCCTAGGCACAACCATACGGCAGATCTACCGATTTTTCAAAGACAAATGAATATTTGACTGAAAACCCATCATCTACTTGCCAAGAAGTTCTGTAAGGTCACTTGAATAAGCCTACATTGACCTGACCTGAATAATCATTCAAGCAATAGAATCGCTTGACTTCTATCATGGCCCCGTGGAGCCAAAATAGGTAAAAGATATGAGAAGTATCTAGAGGGGAACTTGATCTGCAAAGAAGTTGGAGTAAAACAACCATATCTCTATTATATCTCTATATAGAGAGATCCCTGATTAAAATTTGTTGCAATTCAGCTGTGATGATTCATGCTAAGAAAAGACTTACCTGTCATTATGGCTATATGGCTGTGCAAAATAAATTCAGGATTCATCCCTAAGAAATGGAAAGGTTGATATGGAGTTGCACAATAGACAGCAAACATGGAATATTTCTAGGGAAGGGCAGTACTGAAAAAAGTTGGGAGTCTTCAAAAGAGACGATACAGCTGTACATACACATCAATTCGATGTTGGACTAGATGACCTTTAAAGGTCCCTTCCAACCCAAACTATTCTATGATTGTATGATTTTGTGATATTAGGGCACTTGATGGTTTACTTCATGTAATGAAAAACAAAAAAATCTTCAAGGAGTGCACAAAGTAAGTTAAACAGAGGATTTAAATGAGAATCATCAAGTCTCTAAGTAAAAACTGGTGACACAGGTCAGTATTTAAATGGCCAGCTCCCAATGGCATTTCTTCAGTAAAATATGTACCTCTGGAAGGCAGAATCAAGTGCTTTATGATAATGATGAGATTTTTCTTCTAATTTTGTCTCAGAAATTGTCTACTAATTTTCTAGCAGAAGTATCTACAGGACAATTTGCACACTTTTAAGCCAAGACTGGAAATTAGTGTAGTAGTTTGTGTAGCATGCTCCTACTGTACTTTATGTTTGTATTTTGAACCAAGGCCCTTCAGCATTACCAAACAGCTTCTATATAAAGTTATGAATTCAACAAACAACATAGAAAAGTGAAAATGCTTATAATAAGTTTCAGCTTTCTTGTGTATATGTGTATTGGGTCTAGCTGAGCTGGAGTTCATTTCCCCATAGCAGTCCTCACAGTGTTGTGCTTTGCACTGGCAGCTAGGAGGATGTTGATAACACACCAATGTTTTGGCTACTGCTGGTCACAGCACCAACACCGTAACATTCCTCCCTCAGTTGAGGGCAAGATCCTGGGAGGGGTCACAAGTAGACCAGCTGACCCAAACTGACTAAGGGGATATTCCATACCATCTGCAGTCAGCTCAGATATAAAAGTAAAGGAAAGGAGCAAGAATGGGAATGCAACCATTCAGTGTCTCCAATGGCTGCCTGCTGAGGAACCATTACACGTGCTGAAGCCCTGCTTCTTGGGAGTGGCTGGACATCACTGCTCATGGGAATTAGAGAATAAACTGTGTTATCTTTTGCTTCACTTCGGTTTTGTGTGAGCAAACTCTCGCCTGGCTTCTGCTTTAATAAACTGCTTATTAAATAAACAAGTTATTTTCCACCTTCCTCTCTCCCATGTCTGGCTGGGAAGGGGAGTGATAGAGCAGCTGGGTGGGCACCTGGCATCCAGCCAAGGTCAAACCACCACAATAAGTCTTTATAGATTTTTGTGAAATTTCATAAACTTTGAAACAGAAGCTACCAGCAATATCAATTGTGGATGGTCTTGAGTAGGAGTAATTAATATAAATCAAAAATATAAATGTATGTATGGGGAAAGAGAAACTCAAGAGATGCAGAAGAGTGAAATCAGTCTAGTACAGAAATAAAATATTTTGATTATTTAAATAAATCAAACCAGTGGTATCCTGCGGGAAGGATGTGAGAAAGATAGTAGAAGAACACAAAGAATGTGAATATAGACTAATTGAGATATCCCAAGCAGAACACTGACTTTTGATTACCTCTAAGTATAAAACTTGGATTGAATCTTGGAACAATGGTATTGGGCTGAATACAAATATTTACAAACAGTATAAGACATGTCAAAAGCAAAAGAAAAGGAACTTGAACTCCAGTTGAAAAAGCACTAGATATTGCAGGAATGTAAAGGTATTTGGGGACAGGGAGTAGGGAGTGGTTTATTATGCATAGGCACCCCGTGGAATATATTGCAAGGTATAACATTGAAAATATAAATAAGAATTATTTAAGCTATAAGTTCTTTGGGGCAAAGGTTGGTCTTCTTATCTGTTTGTACAGTGCCTTGACTAATAGATGTTTATCTTTTATGCAAATAATAACAGAGTTTATTTACAGAGCTATGCACATATACAATTTTTAAAATATACACATATGTATGTAACTGTTAAAAAAAAAGACTGACCAATAAATTGGACAATTCAGACACAATTCAGGCTTTACTATCTCCTTACTCACTCACAGCTCCTGAAGGATACAAGATACTCCTTTATTCATTCCATAGTTTCTGCACTATATAACAAGGCATTTGTGATAAGATTCATATCTCAAAGGTTTGGAGTTTGGGAATAGATTCAAACTATTCAGATTGTGTTGGTCTGTAAAATTGGTTAGAAGTCCCATGAGAACAATGTTCTCACATGAGATTTCTGGTATTGTCTTCTGTGAATCAGATCATAAATACTGCAAGAACTTTTTTTCAGAAGTATTTCTGCACTGCTTTTCTCAGATGAAAATTAGAAGTATGGAACTGCAAGTACATGAATAATAAGGCACGTAAAAAGTTAAACAAACCTTTTGAGAAAGTTTTTAAAAATTAGTTTTAAATTTTGGTAAATATTCAAAGACTTTCTTTTCAGTGCCACTTGCTCATTGAATGCAATGCACCCTCATTTTTATTCATACGTCACGTGTTGCAGTACATCACTAATACTCCATCTATATGTATATGCTATCAGTTTATTAAGGTTTTAATTATATAACTTTTCATGTTGGGTTTGTGATCCTCTCTTTGTGTCTTTCAGAACAGTTCTATTCAATAGCTTTTGATCTTCTGGGAGCTTAAGGACTGAGTTGCCTCTGATGCTGTTTGCCAGCAGCAAAGGGAACTTGGATATGGCATGACTTTAACTCCTGACCATAGAGACTGATAGGCCATAAGATATTAAGCTCCTGCCAATTTCTATTTTCTCTTTCAAAGATTGCTAACCTCATCTCTCCAGGGACTGCAACTGCTGCCAGCCTTTAAATCAGCAGGAGTAATATCTGTCTCTAATTCATAATTACTAGGTCTCCATCACAATGATCATTGTTGGTGCTTGCCTTTATTTAATTAGTGAGTATGTGCATTTGGACTGGTGAGAAGCACAACTAGGTGGAAACATAACCTCATTGCTTTAAATTTATTTTTTACTTCTGTTTTTCAGAAATGCGTCTTTCAGTTGCTATATCCATAATATACTGCAGATCATTATCAGTAGCATTAATAACATTCAATGTTGTGCATATTTTTCAACAAAATTGGTATTGCAAAAGAAACAAGGATAGCACCTTGTAGAATTGAAACAGACAGTCTGCCCCTGAATTCTTACCTCTTCCCTGTGCCTACTCCCTATTATTAATGTATATTATTACTTCAAGTATGTCAGAAAAAGAGACAAACAGTCAGAGGCAGAAATTTCTCCCTAATTCACTCTGCCTAGCCAGCAAAATGTAACACAAAATTATTCAGGGGAAAAATACAATTTTCTGTCATCTCTGCCATACACTGATAACAAAGCTACAGGCTAATATGTTTTGATATTTTTGTCACTCGTTTATCATGTGACCTTTCATGCTATCATTAATACAGCTGAGGGACAGAGCAGATACACTGAAATAAGGGTGTGGAGAAGTCAGATTGCTTCTCTAACAACTAATGGTCAGTCACAGCAATTTATGCTTTTCTTCAGTATAGCACTGACTGAAGAAGAGAAATTGTTATTAAAATTTGATATTACTGTCTAGGCTCTGCCATATAGAATTTGCAACTTTTAGCTATGATGGGAATACTGGGAGGGGGAAGGTTTAATAAATTTCCCTTTGAATTATGATATTAATACAATACAACATGCTTGCTCAGATATTCAAAGGATATGCATGGGGAAAAATCATATTCAGGACACTCCAGCACACCATATTAGTCACAGTCCTGAATTGTTATATTTAAGAAAAATATTTTAATAACATGGGTGTAATCACTTTATATTGGCTTAATTAAAATTGTTGGGGTTTATCATATCTGTTTGTTTCTTTTCAAGATTCCAGCTACTAATGGCGTTGCATGCTGTTTAGTACCATTTTCAGGACATCCAAGAAAGTGCAATGTGTCTTTTTTTAATGTGTGTATGTCTTTTATAATAAATGATACCTGGTTTAAATTTGCATTCAACTTTACACTATTTCTAACAATGGTCTAGCTTTTTATGTTGCCTGTAGAGTCTGGTTTGTTAACATTCCAATATAAAGCTAATTTATATTTGACATTAATGAATTAAGAAATGTTTTATATAGTACATCAGAGCTGAGAGAAAACTTTACAACATTCTAGTAAAGCAAATTACATCTGAGTGCAACCATTATGTAAAAAATGAAAAATCTTTCACTAATCTAAGCTACTTGTCCTCTCAAAATCTTGTGATTTTTAATGTTTATATAAGAAAGGACTGAAAATTTAACAAAGACTTTTTCTTTTCTCTTTTGCATTGTATGGGGGGATTGTAATTTAACTACTTGGAAGAGATGTTTTTCATCAGTGTGCATGTCAGTGCCAGATCAGAGTAAATCATTATATTCACTGATAAAACAATATTAAAACACCTTAACTATTTACAACATTAAATAATTTTTTTCCTGAGCATGACTTTTTTGAGGAGTATTTTTTTAAGTGCACTAGAAACTGACTTTTGCATGCGAAAGAAAATAAGTAGGGATGAGTTTTAAATGGGAGGATTTTTAAATAGGTCCCAGAGAGAGGCTTGGAGACTTGAGATGAATCTTTTTGCATTAGAGCTGGTTGCAAAGTGAAAGTTTAAGTTTGTTATGTCAAACATAAGGACCTGATTTCTGGAAAATTTATGCAAATTCATAATTGAAATTGCCAAAATATCAGTTGACTTAAATTTGACTACTTCTGTCAGTAAATTCACATTTGCAGAAGTGAACCTAAATATATTAATAGAAACAGTGGATGTATTAGCACTACTTAGAAATATGATTTGATGATTTCATTGTTTAATATTTTGTAAACAAACTAATAACATGCATTTTTAAACATTTTTAGAAACATTTTTAAAAATTAAACATTTATAGTCAAATGGGGTGCATACTGTACACATGTAAATGTTTATATATGTAGGCATATATATAAAGTGAATTATATATAAAGTAAATTCTTAGTATCTGATTCATATGCAGGATAGCAGTATAAGATAAGAAATAAAAAGCCTATTAAAGTCATGTGAACTTTAGAACATTGTATAGAATATTTTTAGGGGAGGTGAAGAATTTTTACTTTTTAATATTCCTGTAGTAATGTTTCTAACAGTGTTCTTACTGTATTAGTATCACTTCTAACTTTTGCTAACTAATAATAGTGCTTTCTGAAGTAATTAATGAGAAAGAATAGAAACAGAAATAATGTTGTTAATACAAAGAATTAAAAATTAAGTAAAACCATTGAAAAATACTATTGATGTGGTGAAAAGACACCTGTAAATAATTACTCTAAAATACTTTTCTGTGCTGATGTTACCCATTAAATAAAAAGCATCTTGTATACTATTCATGTAGAAGAAATTTTTTTTTTCTCAAATGCTAACCTTAGAAAAGGAATACCATAAAGTGTGTTCTTTCATTAATGTACACTTTATTATAGTCTAAGCAAGACATTGGCTAAGTGGGCTTCCCTTTTACCTCCCTATGACTAACAACAGTCCTGACCTGGAGATGCAGCCTCTTTCAGGATAAGAAGAAAACGCATCTATGCATGCTTAGACTATGCCACCCTTGAAGAGATTACATATCAAGCTGAATTTTACTTAGTCCTTTTCCTTTATCTTCTTATTCCTTTTTTTTCCCTTTTTTTAATAGGAGAAAGTAACTGTAGTCGAGGCTGTGGGGAGGTAAGTGACTGCTATCAACAAAGGATTCAGCTGGACTGAGAATCTCCAACCTGTCTAATGTGATGTTGAAGGGAAAATTTGGAATCTTAATTATGGAATGATGCAACCTCCACACTTAGTTATTGCACACTTACATATTTTATAATTTACGTTTGTTTAGTCTACTCCTTAATGTCAAAATGACAAGGGAAAGAAAAAAAGTAGAAAAAGAAGGAAATGTTATTATGACTAGCTTCCTATAGAAGTGTATTTAAAAAATATGATTTTTTCTGCAACCCAGAAGCAATTACGAAATATCATCTTTTGCTGTAAGCACACCTAAATAGCACAAATGGAAAAATTTGTTTGATCTTTCCAACTTTGTTCAAAGTATATGTGCATGTGTTAAAGTGGAATCGCTTATTGCTTTAATATTTGTAACAAATTTATTGCAAAGCTGTGAAATAAGAGTCTTTCCTTCCCTGCTCTCCTACCATAATGTTCAACAAAAACATACAAATGAACAAAAAAGAATGGGTGATTTTAAGGCTGACATTCGTGTTTGCATGTAAATAAAGCACAAGTCACAAACAAAGCCAGCAATCTCACATACTTGCCTTCAGTGGTAAAGGATGGAAAGGCTACCTGCTACCAATCAGCAAGTGGTTGCTATGGTTACAAGGTCAGGAAATATGCCTTTTCCCCAGTTGTCCAAGGCTTGCACATGTCACTTCTGAAACTATGAATTTTATATACAGGTCAGGAGATGCATACCAAAGAAATAAACAGTGAACTGGACCATAATGACAGCTAACGTTCAAACGTCCTTGAATTTTTTAAATTTCTATCCAAACACATTTTGTCATTTTGAATGGGTTGGGGTTTTTTGTATAAAATTGGAGCAATTCTTTCCTGTAGTGAAATTTTGCAAAGTAGGTACAAACTATGCCTCATTATTATAAGCTGCATCAATAACTTGCCTCAGAAAGATACTTATGTTCTTTCCCTTTATTTTTTTAAACTCTTTAAATTACAGCTTTGGAATATTATAAGAATATAATTTGATGCAACTTAAGAACTGAGAGTAATAACTACTTTCTGAAAAACAGATTTAATAATGCTGTATTTATCTGTAGACAAGATGGTGGTTAAGCTGTTAATGAAATGCAGATGGTCCTGTTTTAAAGTACAAACGCTTCTTTACTCAGTATGCTAAGCTTTAAGGGAGTTTTAATATAATCTCTAAAGGTTGAAAATGATATAGTATTTGTAAAATGAGTGAATTGTGAAAGAAACCTTGATTGTTTATGTGTCATTGAAGAATTTACTAGGAAAATTAGTCAAAGGCCTCTCGGGGGACTTAGCATTTTGCTGCAGATAAGGTAGGTCAAGTAAATTTAGTGATGGTTATTAAAGGGTCTGTATTATTTTTGCTTTGTATTCCGTAGTGGTACATAGTAATCCTTTCTGTATTTCAAACCTGTTTAAAATCTAGATTTTATTGTATTAATATTTAAGAACCATGATAATTGTTTCTGAACTTTCAACTAGGAACTGCTTAATGGATTTAACAAAAAGTGAACAACAAGTTTTAAGTGTTATTTATACAATTGCAGTTTGAATATTAAGTTATGTTGCTTCTCTCCAAATGTGTATTATATAAATGTTATAGCTATGTAATTACATCTTGCTTTGTATGGAGTAGTTGTTTCTTTACAAACTGGGGAATGTACAGTAGAAGTAGTGTGCAGCATTTTAATAACACAGTATGCAGCACACAGAGTTCAGAACACTTGTAATGCCTCTTATTTCTTTCTCTCTCTGCTGTATGTAAAGGACATTAAAAGTTGAATTAATTGTTCTTTTTTCTGAATATTTCTTTGCACATTATTTTTCAAAAGTTCTTATAGTACAGTATGTGTGTTGTTTTTATCATGCTGCTTGCTGTGGATCTCAAATTTCATTCATTGATGTGGAAAGCCTAAAAGAGATCAAAATAGACAAGCAATACAAAGAGAACATGATGTTTTCCTTTCATTTTGTATTATACTTTTTGTTAAACTGAATATTTTTATTCTTTTAATTTTGGTTGTGGGTGGGTTGAGGATTTTATTTTTCACTTCTTAGGGATTTTTTCATTTGTTTTTGGTTAGGAAAGCTTAGTCTTTATTTGATAGCAATCCTTCCCTTTTCATTCGTTTTTACCCTATTTTTTCCTCTTTCTCCTATTTTAACAGAAAGCAGCATTCAAATGAGAAACTAAGTACATTTCTTTTCAACAGGCAATTTACCCCATGATGAGATATGCTTTCACTTATTTTTCTTTGACATTCTAGCATCTAGCAGCACAGCAGGTATCCAAAGGTTAGGTTTCAAATAAAGGATAACTACATTCTTACGTTAATAGATGCCATTGTATGAATATGTCATATTATGTCAGCATTTAGTACCTTTAATTGTTTTCCTAAAATTACACATGATAACAAAGATATAGACAAAGTGAGAGAGATTTAAAAATGTATTTCTTTATCATTAATGTTCTATTTGTGCAGTTAGCTTTTTCTGTAGCATTAAATTTTTTATACATGTGATATCATTTCAAATTAAGAAATTATTTGAGAAATTCTGCTATTTGTAGAATCTGCAAGAAGCATATTTTAATTATGTGCTTGCTACTTGAACTGAAAATAATATATTATGATGTTCTACCTGTAAGATTGAAAACTGTTCTAAGCAGTCTGTAATAGAATACTGTCCTGGGGAAAATGTAAATATAGGTTTTATAGATGTGACTGAGGAATACAAATCCGTGTTACTAAGAGCAGACTGTAGCTAATGCACTTTTAAAAAGTAAGATTAACAACATTTTTCCATTCTTACATAATTTTGCCATGAGACCATACTGCACTCTCTTACGTACTTTTTTTCTCCTTCTGTGACCTTTCTGTATGGCCAAATGAGTCTAGGTTATGTGTCTTGTGGCCTGTGAGCAACCTTGCCCATTAGCCAGTCCCCAAACCTTTGATGTGAACCATCAGCCCTACGATTTCTGTGGTTCATTCATTTTTGTGGTTCTCTAACGATCTCTGCCCTAGCTCTGAATCCTGCCTTTATTGTAGACAGAGCTGACAACAGGCAGCCTTGTCTTTCATTTCCTTGATGTACTTTGTACTGCAGTATGGCTTTTGTTAGTATTGATGCAAACATTACCATAAACCACCACCTAGGGACTAGAAACAATTGACTAACTGTTTTCAAATCCAATACACTTAAGTTGATCAGACACAAAGTTTAAGTACAGTTAGCTATAACAGCACCAAAGCTGTGTGGTCTCAGCCTCTATAGACTGAAAAATAAAGGTCAGTGGAATGAGGATGCTTGTGTCAAGACAAACTGCAATGAAATTTATTCAGGAGGTGAATATTGGACCATGAACTCATTCCTTCACTTGTTTCACATGAGAAATATCAGTTTTACTATCAAAACTGTTTGAAATTACATCCTTTTCATCTCATTTAAAAAAATCACTCTTAGCAAGAAAAAAATGGGATTATGGGGACAGAACAACCATTTTAGAAGCATGTTCAGATTGTGATGAGATGCACATTTCAAATTGGCTAATGTTAAAATTTCTCAATTACATTCTAAACAGCAGGCTAACAATCATTGAAGTCATTATAACTGAGTATTTCTAGGAATATGGAAAAAATTCAAAGTTAACAATACAGTAGATGCAAAACTGTGCCTGACCCTTTTTGTATAAGGAGCAATGGCAGGGTCATTTGCTTTTTGAGCTTCGTTAGATCCTGAATTCAAGCCTTTGTTAAAAGGGCTATTCAGATTCAGTTTCCGTATGATTCTTCAAAGATGTCAGTTGCTCTTTGAAGTTTCTTCCTAAATTAAGCAGTTGAGAACTTAAGAAAGTGAAACAAAAAGACTGAGAAAATGAAGTGGATTCAAGGATCCATGAATATTTCAACTGTCATAAAAAGCTTCATATTGAGCATACAGTAACATGATTATTAACCTCATGATTTTTTTAAACTATGAATAAGTTAAGCTATAGTATTTAAACAGTGAATGCAAACAAGCCAAGCAGGAGCTGAAAGAATTTAGGCTTTTAGGGAAAAGAAGGGACAAGGAAAATAAAAAAAACAAATATTGATGGTTTGATTTTTTCCAAAATCTGGATGCAGAGATTCATTAGTTGGAATTGATTCATTAGTAGCTATTCTAAATTAGTATACACTACCTCAAAAAAAGTTGTGTGATCCATTTATGAAAATCTGACCTCAGTGTTCAACTGATTATTCAGAGTGAGCCTCTTTTAATATTAAAATTCGCAAGTTCAGTTTTTCTATACTTGTTATTTTATAGCGATGGTAGTAATGCTTTTTGCATTAATGTTAATCTAGAAATGAACTGTTGGCATTGACCCAAAATTGCTTATAGTTATATGCTTAGATTATGTTTTCAATTGTCCTGTTGCTTTTACTATGAGTAAGCTCTCTGGGGCAGAGACTGTTTATCTCTTCTGTTTCTATATAACCCCCAGAAGACCTTTGACAACTTTATTAGCAATAATAAGACTTTTTGTTGGCTTTATTTTTTTGTTTATTTCTAATATTGTTGGTAATATTAATTACACAGAATATTGAACAAGAGGATTTTTTTTTTAATCTGGACAGTAATATGGGGGACAACTTACCTCTGAGATCTCCAAGGAAGAAGAAACCTGCTTTCTTTTCCAAGTCCTTCAGAAATTTTTGCTTCTCAGAACAATCCAATTTTGAGCAAGAGTAGGCATTACTTTACCTCATTTTGCTTCCTATTGAATGTCAAGGAAGATTTGAATGGACTCCCTGGCTACAATTCTGTTTCACTTTCACTATTAAAGTCTTCTTCAGTATCTCACAACAATGTTGTCACTATGGACATTCCATCTTTTTTCTCCCACTTGTGAATCTGACATATTGTCAAGTCTTGTTTTCTAGATTTGGTGGTCTAGCCATTTGAAGTAAGAGAAATAATTTTGGGGTTGGTATATTCTGGGGGGGGGTTTTCCCCTTCCCTAGAGGACACTGTTTTTAAAGTAAAAAGAAATTGGGTGTTTGAAAATAAGAAATATTCATTTCTGTTGTAACTTATTACCAGTGTCAAGCACTGAGTAAATCCAAAAGGGTCAGCTTTTAGAGGAAAACATGATTAATAATCTCAACCTTTCGATAGTGGAACTTTTAGCCCATAAAGAGAAAGAAGGAGTGTAAGTCTTTTCAGACTAAGAAACGTCTCATCTCTGCTTAAAGAAAAAAACCCAAGATGATTCAGAGGTGGGCTGAGACCTAAGATTCCACTGAATAGAGCCAGGTCTGATTTATTGTTTATATCAGATGATGCCGTTTAACCCTGTGCTGGACACAGTACAGAGCTTGATATTTTGGGGTGAGGGGGAAAGGAGGATTGTGCTACCCAACCAATCACTGCCTGATGCCTCCATGTTTAATAAAGTAACAGCTTTAAATCTATGTCTGCCTGTGTTTCTTGTGCCTTGTGCATTTTGTAAAAAAAGTCTGTTTCCTAGTTACTGTTACAGACTGTATCTAATGATGTGAAAATATGACAGCATGAACATATGCATTTACAAATTCCATAACTTTGACTCTCAAATAAGTTCATTTCACAGGAAAATGTTTGGAGTTTTCATCTGTGAACATTGTTTGGATATTTAATATGCTGCAACTTAATTCTGAAATGTTTAATACAGCAATACACTGTTCAAACAGGTCTTTAGCAAGGCAAAATGATTATTGATGCCAATAACAACATTTTGGCTTAGTTTTTCAATAGCTGGAATATGGGCTACAATAATTTTATAGATGAAAAAATTATCAGTGATAATTGACTGTGAATCCTGAACAGGCAGCTTATCCAAGTTCAGCTCAGACAACAAAGGTGCAGAAGAGCCAAAGTGATTTAAGCCCTCAGTTCAATGTGTCATACCCTCCCTGACATCACTTTATTTTTTAACCATCATCCGATGGACCGTATAAGATATATAGGGGTTGATGGCTTTGGCTGCTGAATTTATGAGCAGAATCTCTTCGTGAATTGTCCCATAATTGGGTTCTTAAAATAGATTTTCTAAGATAAGTGCAGTTGTAGTTGTGTGTTGTAGCCAAGTCCAGAATTTTTTTGTAAATGTGAACCACTCATAGAAATTTATAGAGAAAATTATAATGGTCAGTGATTAATAATGATAATATAGATTAAATGTCATAATTAGACTGGCAAGAAGACTAATAGGCCAAATAGAATTTTATGAAATTTCATTAATGCTAGAATTAAGCATTACTTTCCATCATACAAGCTGTTTATATTTAGAAATGTTGCAGGATTAATTGATTTATTTCAATATTTTTGCAAAGAGATGAAAGACTGTAGTTTAGTATGACAGATTATATTTTTGCTTAATATATGATTAATGACTAATTTTATTATTAGAATAATCCATTTCTAGTTTAAATATGTATGTATCTAATTCATACCCACATCTTTGTAATTACTTAAGGATTCTTAATTAGAGCTCAGATTTTATTTTCCTACTTATATATTAAATGCAAAGTGGGTGGGGAATTTGTTTTTAAGGAAAATAAGTATATTGCAACATTTTAGTAATTTTGGTTTAAGTAAAGATATTGCTGACAGCAATTCAAGTAGAAAGCAGAAATTATATGCAAAAAAACAAACCCCAAAGAACTTAAATGTTGCACATTTCATCACAGATATTCAAATTAAACAGGACTAAATTACCTACTCTGGTTGTAGGAGTTACCAAAATTCTTGACATAATCTAATATACCTGAAATCATACTAAAGTGTATTTGGTATCACTTAAAATTATCTGGTAATGTTAATTTCTTTTTATGATTTTGTAACAGCTCATCTGCATTCAGCATCACTTCCGCAGGGGGGAATAGGGAAAAATACACTGAATTATAACAAGAGGAGGAGCTAGGAGAAGAGAGCTAGGGGGGAAAAAAAGGCTTTCTGAATGTGAAGTGGACTTGATCTCTCTCAGGGACACTCCTCTCAACACACTTTGTGTCAAGCAACTAGCATGGGTGAAGTTCTCAAGTTCAGTAGACAAATGCATCTCACATCCACAAACCCTATAGCAGCATTCAACTGGTGCCCCTGCATTTGAATTTTCCCTTTCCTTTCCTTTCCTTTCCTTTCCTTTCCTTTCCTTTCCTTTCCTTTCCTTTCCTTTCCTTTCCTTTCCTTTCCTTTCCTTTCCTTTCCTTTCCTTTCCTTTCCTTTC
>VYXB01007922.1:779570-812236 GCA_013397135.1 Pachyramphus minor
TTCCCTTCCCTTCCCTTCCCTTCCCTTCCCTTCCCTTCCCTTCCCTTTCCTTTCCTTTTCCTAAATTCATTATTTCCTTTTCCCTTTCCCTTTCCCTTTTCTTCTCTTCCCCTTCCTCCATTTTAAAGGATGTACAGAAAGGGAAGAGAAGGGAGAAAGGGAGTTGACAACAGTAGGAAGGGGTTGCAGACCTTGTGGGATTGTCAGCAAAGGTTCATTCATACACATTTATTCCACACACAAAAAAAAGGAAAGTATTTGACCACTTTGAATAGATCATAACTGCTTGTCTGGTCAGCTTTCTCCTCAGGGTTTTAAGTTATAGGGGTCGATGTGTAATCTAGGAGTCTTGTCTAGCTGCCTCTATTAAAAAGTACAGCACTCAATGCCAGCTGCACTAAGCAGGGGTGCCTCTATCTGTAATAGTGCCATCAACAATTCTGAAGATGTACTTTGAGTGCACACAGGATAGACAGACAGTCGGTTGCAGCGCTGACATTTCCAGAGCTGGCCACAGCTGATTTTATGCTAAATACAATAATCTTTTCCATCAGTCCTCTAATCAGGAAGATATTCACTCATTGATATGCTCCTAGTTGAAGTAAATTAAGTTTGTTTGATAGTCCTTTTTTTCCCCCTTCTGAAATAATAAGAAAAAAATCCAGAGTTTAACTCAAGCAGCAGTACCAAAGGGTATTTAGGGGTAGGGTGCGTTCTGTCATTAGTTTATTGGATTTTTTTTTTTCTTTAATTGTTTCTCAGAATGACTCCCCTACTTTATCTTTTTTTTTTTTTTTTTCTTTCTCAGTTGGATGTGCAGAAGAGGAAAACTGGTGTTAGAAAGCACATTCCCTGGCTTGAAAGAAGGGAATTGTCTCTCTGTTTTGAAACAGGAAGAAACACAAGAAAGTGGGCAGAATCTGAAGCCCTAGGAAGCCTAGTCTAGGTGTCTGAGAATCTGGAGGCACTCCTTTTAAAGCAATAAATGTTGCTCTTCTTTGTCAGCATAGCTTCCTAGACACATTTGTCACTGCTGCCCCCAATGCCCTTCTCATCTACTCACCTGAATAAATCTAAAAAGAATGGAGGAAACTAATTGCTGCTTGAATCAAAAAGTCTCATGTAAATTTGGTCTTTCTGATATATACCACAGATACAGAATACATTGTGCCCTTCTCTTTTCACATACCTTGCATCTAGACACAATGTGCATTATTTACTTAATCATCCAGTGAAAAGCTGCCAAGGACAGATGTTAAAAAGGGAGAAAAACAATCAGTTTTTCCTTTCCAGACTCCCATTTCTGTTTTATTTTGCTCTCTCTTAAGGCTTAAGACTGTAAGCGTCAGACCCATGTTATAAAAGCTCTCAGGCTTGGAGGCTGAGAAGAATGTGGAAACTAATAATGACATGGCCTTCAGTGCTTTGTTTACAATGAACAGAAACAACAAAAGATTCCTCCAATGATCTAAGCCTGCTCAAAACACGGTGCCATTTCTTCCCTTGAGATGTGAAGCAAGGAGTGTATTGAGAATCTGTTCTCCTTTAAGGTGTTTGAATACTAGGACAATTTTAAAACATGAGAGACTACAGTATCTCATCTAGATCCACATAAATTTAGCTTTGCCCTCCATCCCCCACCCTGACACACAGACCAGAGGTAAGAGCTAATGTCAGTGCTGTAGCTAAGAGCAGTAACGAAATACTACCCACCTTTACCTTTTTCACACTGATCTGCAAGAACTTGGCAAGGCCAAGGCTTTGAGTATTTTGAGGAACAGTTTTGAGCTTTAAAGGATCAGGAATTCTTTTTAGAATATTATCTGCAGAGGAGAGCTTTCCGTCTGATTTCAAGATGGCATATGTTGACAAAATGGTCAGCTCCACTGCTGGTTCCCAGCGTGGTGGGAGGAGAGCCAAGCTTTGGAAAAAAAATTCTTGGCTCTCTGTTCTGTTTCTGCCAGGGTTCACAGGAACTAGGGTAAGGAGAATATAGGTTGCAGTGTTTTTGAAACTTGCTCAAATACTTTCTCATGCTTGTCTTCTACATTTTTTCTTTGCTTTACTGAAGTTCTCCTGTCTGTTCTATGGAGCTGTGTGTTTTTTGAAGGATAAAGAAGAGAAAGCTTCTTGTTCTTGCCATTAAGACCTTGCATAAATATGTTTCTTGCTTTCTAGCTACCTTTTCTTTTTACTGGATAGTTCTCTCACACTTTTGCTCTACTCCCTTTGTCTGCTTTAATATTCTGTTTCCTTGTTTGTTTTGCCCAAACAACTTCTCTGTTTCCTTCATTCATTTGATTCTATTATGTTTTGCTGTTTATTAAATAGGCTCTGCTTCTATTATTCCCCAAATTAGGGTCTGAACCAATAAACAAATGTTTGTGCAATGCTGAGTGGTCAAAAGGAAAAATCTGAATATAAGACTAGACACTCTGCAAGAATCCTCCTTAGGCACAAGGCTTATATAGTAGGTGCAGCAAAACAAATCAAGACGGAAAAAAAAATTAAAAAGAGCAACAGTTTAAAAAGTGGTCTGTCCTTTCTATCACTCGGAAAATTACAGGAAAATCTCCCTTTTCATGCTTTTATTTTGCAATGTCGTTCATTTTTTATTTTCCTTTTTGAAAAAAGGTATCACACAGTAAAAATGATATTTTTAAAATATTAGAGCTCCACCAATATTACCACACAAATAATATGGGAATAACTTTACTTTTTGTATGTTGAATAACAGAGTTCTGATCAAATGTATCCTGCAGCTCCTTTCAGATCACCTCCCTGTGAGAGAGGGATCCAATAGCTGTATAGATTATTATTACCCCTCAGGTAGTAAGGGGACTTTGATGCTGTTCCAGGCTTTACCATAACAATTATTTTTATTTCTTAGTCCATTCTTAAAAAAAAAAAAAAAAAGGCTTTGCGAAATAATCATTTAACCATTTACTTTTACAGACAGGAAAATATTTTGCCATGAAATATCTCATTTGAAGGTAATATTGGACTCAAGGGGACATTCCAGACTAAACCATGAATGTAAAATTTTAGTCTGATTCTGCGCCCACTCTGAAGTTGACCTCAGGTCTTTCTGAGAAATCTAGCCACCACATACATCTAAGTTACAAATGAAGCAATGCCACTCTGAGTGTTATTAATAATACAGGTTTAGACAGTGAGGATGTTTTTTCCTTCTTTCCTGCAATCAACAGAGTCATGGTAACAGTATTGTTTCTTTTTGCCTGAAGCAACTTGTATAATATATTTTGCTAATATTTCTTGAAAAGTGTGATAAAGCAAACTTTATCTTGTCAAAAACAAGTACAACTTTTTTGCTAAACACAGAAATTTAAAAGTCTTCATTCCTTGTGCTGCAGGTTAGGAATGTCAAGTAACCTTTATATAGTCTGGATTGAGGCAGGCCCTTGAGACAACTATTTATTTATTTATTCATTATTCAAAATAAATCAGAGTTTCTTCACTAACTATCGCAGGACACCAAGACCCTTTGTGCTTCCTCTTCTACTGAGGGTTAGAATGGATTATACTGTGTTGAAATGTCTTATGGGTTCCTCAGTTATTTCTCAGTTATTCCCTGAGAAATGCAGAAAGGTTGTTACAACGTTCTACACATTTAAATGTTATTTCATACTATTGCATGGGTTTGGTTTTTTATAGAGTTAGACCATGAGTTTATCCAGAAGCCTAAGTTAATGAAAAAAGTCCTCTCATTAAACATTGTGTGTTGGTGGGGCATATGGCTGCTGTCCTTACAAGGCTACACTGCCTGCCTATTGATTTTTCTTGTCAAATTTAAGGTATGTTTTTGGCCTATAAAAAATAAACTGGCATGAGACTTTCACAATAGCTGCAGGCATTTGAGGGTCTTGGACGGTTATCTTGTAAATCTGAGAGGGAAGACTTGCTGTAGAGTTTCTCTGAAGGTGCCTTCAGCTATGAACTTGTTAAAAACATCTTTGTAGAGCTTCAGGGTACTCTGTAAAGCATTTCTATTTTCTTATGCTTTAGGAAGAGAGGGAGGAGCTTGAAAGTACTGTCATTATTTTAGGTAGGCAGTCTTTGATAGAATATTTGTGCAAACAATTTTGCGCAAGTTCTTTATAAATATATATCTAAATCAAAATTAGGTGCCCTATATAGAGATGTCTGATTACTTAAACACATGTTTTAGGGTAACTGTATGCTGTTTGTCTAGATAGTATGCTGTGTGCACAGAGGGATGAAGACAGAGAAGGAAAATCTTCCCAATTTCTCATGA
Organism: Pachyramphus minor; assembly: GCA_013397135.1. Taxonomy (NCBI): domain Eukaryota; kingdom Metazoa; phylum Chordata; class Aves; order Passeriformes; family Tyrannidae; genus Pachyramphus; species Pachyramphus minor. Next base: position 783,847 of record VYXB01007922.1, read on the forward strand.
CTGATAAAACTTAACTTCTCTGGGTTGTGGAAGTGCAAAGTGGGCTTGGCAGGCCATGGATTTGCTGACTTCCCTAGAGTACTGTGTACTGGCCCATTTAATACCAAGTATAAGATAGTCTTTCTGAGGCTGCTACTCTATCAAAAAGAGAAGGCAAAGTGTATGTCTTGACATTGCTACTTGTTTAAGAATTGTAAAGAGATATATCGGGGAAGAAGGAAACAGAAGAAGCAGAACAACTTCATCTGTTTAGTTTTTTTCTTTAACAGAAAGGCAGATTTCCAAGAAAGAGTCACTGCTCATTTTGCAGACAGATTGTTTAAGGCAATGGGGGGGGAGGAATGTGCATGTGGTTATGTATAGGTAGATGGATGGTACTGTGAACAAATGGGAGAAGTATAGATATCAAATACAAAAGAGAAGTAGTGGATATAATAGAAGCAAAAAAAGGCAAGAAGAAGAGGAGGGAAAGGAATAATCAATATATGAAAGGAAGGTTTCTGGGATAGGAAATATGTGCAAGAAGAATGAGAAGCTGAGAATAAAGTAAATATAAAACAGTTGTCATCTAATGAGTTATACTGTTAATTAATTTAATTTAATATTTCACAATAGCACAGTAGATGGTTCAAATTGTTTCTTTCTTATATTTGGCATGTATGTTTGTCTTTTCGGTCCAGTGACATTGGCCATTGTAGTCAGACTGACTTTTCACAAAGATTCTTATGTGTATTCCCTGGACTCGCTGGTATCAGGTAAACCAAAGCAATAACTATCATTCATTTTGCATGGGCCAAGACCTTCTGGGGGGATATGCAAATTATTAGGAGTTATTTGACCTTCTCTATTTTCACCAATAGGTGGCAATATTATTTTTTCCATTGGCCTCAGTAATGATTTGTTACTTTAAATTTTAAATAATAATCTCTGAGTTCTTTATAACATTTCCTTTTGTTTGTCCTTCTGAAATTGTATTAAATTATAAGAAGTGAAAATATAGTCAGAAATTTCCTAATTATTTTTCTTTTAAAGAAGTTAAAATAAAAGGACAAAGGACATGAGAACCGCTACTAGATCACCGGAAGCTTATCCATGATGCTTTTGAAGCCCAACACCTTCTTTCTGATTTCCAGAGCAATTTATATTTACCCTTTTTATGGTAGTGTTTGCTTTAACACTGCATGGCTTTCCTTTTTCTGTTTTCCATCTAATTTTCTTTTTCAGATTCTTACTTGGAAACTGGAGATTGTATGCATAACATGAAAGTTCTCAATTCTTGCTTTACAGTTTTTCAATACTGTTCTTGTTTATATGTGCTCTGTATCATCTTATTTGTTGTTCAGTATGAATTTTTCTTAGCATGTTACTGTCTTAAGGATCAGAGTTTTCCCAAGGCCATTGTCAATACTTGGTAGTGTTTTCCCTTGAGTTTTAGTCAATTGCCAACACTTGACTTTCTAGAGTAACGTTGATATGGATATAAGACATGACAGAGGTACTGTAGGTGCCTCTTCATTTTCAAACTGAATTTATTTTTGTGCTATATTTGATTTCTCTCCACACCCCTCAAATTTCTTCCACTCACTCAGAAGTTAGAAATCGGTATTTTTACACTGAAAAAGCCAACAATCTTGTCATTCTTTTTAGCCAAAACTAACACAGAACTAATTGGAAGTTTTGTCTGAGTAAAGACTAAAGAATTTGGCTCACTACAGAGACAGTACATGAAAATGTATCTTCTTTAAAACAAGAGGACTTCACCTGAAACAATACAATAGCATTTTTCATTAAAATGAACTACTTGAAAGTGATGCATTGTAGTGGTTTTTGTATCATTGTCTTATCCTTGGACTGATGTATGGTAGCAGTTAAAATGATTGTCGAAACAGGAAATGTACAGAACCAGAAAGTATCAAGACAAAATATGCACGGAGTTTTTATGATTGTTTGGCTTGGCTTTGTTTATGAGCTCCTTTTCATTAGGCAGCTTTCTTTGTGTCTCTTGAAATTCTCTACAGCACTTCTCATGGATTTTGTAGAAGCTCACATTGAAAGTATTGTGCAAACCTCAGTAATATCAGCACTTTTTCACTTCCAGCCTGAAAGTCATGCCAGGTTCATCAAATCTCAGCTCACTTGAAATCCTTGGTGAATCTACAATATATAGCAGATGAACCACAGAAAAGGTAGCACCCTATTTATGCTGAAACTAGCCAAGCTCAGAGAACTTACCCCATTAAAAAAAAAAAAAAAAACAAAACAAAACAAAAAAAAACCCAAACCAAACCAACCAACCAACCCAACAAACAAAACAAACAAACAAAAAAGAAACAAAACCATAAGGACTTCTACTAGCAAAAATGACAGCTATTATAATTATGAGATGGCACACAGAGATTCAACTGCTGACTAGTTCAAATACTTCTCTGTCTGTGAGATGTTCCTACTTCTCAGCCTAACTGGAAGGTTGTAGCTACTTCTCTCCTGTCCCTAAGAATCAGCCTTGAAACTCATTTTTTCACTGCAGAATCACTTATATCAGATATAAGCAGAGCTGATTTGTAGCACTCCCAGTACAGTTTCTCTGAGATACAAGGTACTGCTGTGAGTCAGCCATGACGGAATAGTAGCTTTTTAATGGCTACTGTTGCACCTGAATCAACAAGCAATAAGCTAGCAAAATTAATGGTATTTAATCTTTGATCCTATGAGTAGTTTTGGTTTTGCCACCCATGATGCTAATAAAAAACCAGACACATGAAACCCAGTGTCAAAGCCTCTACTGTAACTGTTTAATTAGTACTTCAGTTACAGTTTAATTAGTGTTTGACCACAATGTATACAGTGTTTCTGATATTAGCTGAAGGGTTCTCGCTGGTCTTTTAACTTCAATTTTTAAGGCAGAACTTCTCTCAGAAGGCGGTGGGAGTGCCTTAAATTCAAGTTTATGACTTGAATTGTATACCATACAATTGGTATTGTATGATATAGCTCAGTCCAAATCAGTACTAAAGGCTGGATAGAAGGAGTACTGTAAAGAAACTGACTTGTAGTGAAAAGGGACTGTACCTCATCTGGGGCATATTAAAGAGAAATATGCTCTATATACTGAAGTTACAAGTTAAAACAGGATCAAAAATTACCTATGAAGAACACCTTATGAATTGCCTAAATAATTGAAATATAAAGGTGTCCTGTCATCTGAAGAAATGTCTAGGCCATTCTGTTTCCGACACAGACAGAGGTGTTTAGGAATATGAGGCACAGAGTGTATGTGAAACCAGACTTACCTTGGAAATTCTTCAAAGTATTGGAAGTAGTGACTAGTAGTCTAGTAGCACTACTGACTAGTAGTGTTTCCTTGACCAAAAAAAGCACCCAGTAAAGGAATCAATCCCAATAGGTCAAAATACCCACAGCTCTGTGAATGCCATATATATATATATATATATATATATATATGTGTGTGTGTGTGTGTGAAACATCACCCGATGTTCTCAAACTGATTTTTATTTTTACTGTCAACAGCTGGATGCCGAGCTTAAGATTTGATGTTCAATTTGATGCATTTGATGTACTTGTCTCTTACTTCTTAATATATGGACATCAATATTAATTTCCCAGAATCAGAATGTGACTTTCCTGCAATTAAGACTGTGCCAAACCTGAGAGAAACTGAACTTAGGATCTTGGATTTTCCATAGTCGTGTTATGGACCTTACCTTACGGCTGATTTCCATCTTCCTGGGGCACTCAGAGTAGGGGCTGATGCACACTTACCTCTCATTCCAGGTCTCCCAGTTTAAAAACTTTCTGAGCATCTATGCAGATGGTCTAACTGAATCATCTCCAGAATTACGTCATCTGTCTTGCCACCCTCACCAGGTTGGGAGTATTTCAGGGACTGCCCAGGACACCAGGACACCCCCTCCCCCATCCCCAGAAGTGGGGATACTGTCCTTCTCCTTTGCTCTAGTTTTACCTCTGTGGCACGATGAAACCTCTATTGGTGCCAGGGAATCAGAGAGGGAAAAGGGGGCCAGCTTCGTCTATGCTAAAAGTCATCTCTTCAGCTCCATTAAGAGAAAATTAAATAATGTGAATAATGAGAAACTTTTAAAATAATTTCTAATACCTTAAGGTCTGTGTCAGCTACATTCCTAGACTTTTTGAAAAAAACATATGTCAGGCTTTTACGAAATCAGTGGTCTCTGAATTTGGCTGCTAGTGCTTTATACAATAAACTTTTCCTAAAAGTGACGAATCGCTAGCAGATGTTTTCTATTACCATAGTGTAGCTTTGTTATAATTCACTAGAATTGGTTTGATTTTTGCCATTTTCAACAACTTTTTTAGTGTGTTTATAAAGCTAATAAAATATTTATTGGGGAGAAAATGTTACTATGCCACATCTCTACTGAAAAATTAGTCAGAAGAATAGGGTACATAGCCTTCTTTAAAAATCATGACAAATAACAGTTTTACATAAATAAAGCAGTTTCAAACCCACAGCTTCTTGAAATAACAACTTCTAGCATAATTAAATGTTAAAACAGAATGGAAATCTGGCAATGAAAGAAAGAGGGTAATGTTTCATCTGTAAAGAATGCTGCTTTGAAACTTTGGATTCAGCTGCACATTTAAGCTTGATACCGATAAAGAAGTTATAAAAGGTAAAGTATAAGAGATTAAACATTAGGTTAACTCCTCAGCTTCACTAATTTTTAAACTTTTCAACTTCTACACATAGAAATGGCAACACTTAGCCACCTTTTTTTCTTTTTTTTCCTGATGGTGGACTGACTGGAAGCTGAAATGATCTGTTCAACTTAGAAAAAGCTTAACAGGAAAGATGAGAGTCTTAAAGTGACCCAGAGGACAAGCAATTTCCAGGCTCTTGTTCCAAAGGTATTCAATGCCATTTTTAGGAAGATTTCTTAATTGCCAATATACATTTTCCAGATCTTATTAGCATCTCATTGCCTATATTTAAGCTACAGAATCAGTCATTATACTAATGGTGTTATACTCTTTCGTCATTGGTGTTTAGTCCCCTCAAATACTTGTAGACTGTTATTTTTCCCTTTTAGTCATCATGACAGCTGGGCAAATACCTCAGAAAACTTTAGTATATATTTGTGGAGTCCTGAATTTGAGATCCATATTCTACTTTTTTAAGCCACAGTGAACTTCTTCATTTAGGAGAGCTGTTTTTTCAATAACACTTTCTTCCATATATGTTAAAGTTACCTGTGTTTTCTGCAATCCTGTGTGTAACATTAACACCTCACTGGGCTTGCTCTTTTCCTTAGAGACTTTTGTGAATAATATTAATTCCCTCCCTTTTCTGCTTTTTTTTTTAACCTCAGAATTCTGAGAATCTCTCAATGTATACAAAGCCTCCTCTTCCTCCAACTCCTTAAATCAATTGACAGGGCTGTTGACCTCCATTTGGAGACATATTTAGCTCTTGAAATAACTAGTTAGTGCATACCTAAATGCAACATGTGTAGCTGCAGCATTACTGCTCTGAACTGTGCATTTGTGTGTGCAGGCGTGATTCTTTTGTATAAAAGAAATCATGAAGTCACAACACTGAGTGTGATTACCCAAAAACCTGCTAAGCAGTTTTTATTTCTGCACCTATCAGTGATATTATGTGATATGATTAAATTAAACAGAAATAGCACCCGATTATGAATTTTTACAGTTCAGAATGGGAAGCTAAACTATATAAAGAAGAGGTTCTAGGATCCTATTTATTTATCTATTTATTTATTTAATGTTTGATTTGCATACCTGTGTGGGGTGAATACTAAGCCCCAGGTAAGATGACTTAATGCCATTCAAAAACTAGTGAGAAGGCTCTGTATGCCAAGAAATGCTCTGTATTTTATATTAAGAAAAATAAATAAATTAACTGTATTTGTATGTGTGTGTGAGAGAGTGTAAAGGGGGAGTAGTGCAGCAAGCCTCCAGCTCTATAATATTGTGTTTAGTTTATTTTGTTTGTAAAGACTCAACAACCCCATCATTTTTTGTATTTTCTTAATTCTAGAACACTACCTATTTCCACCCTAAAGCAAAATCTAGCTATAGTCCAATAGTTTCAGCTCTGAAATCAATTGTGTCATGCTCAACAGTGAGGATCACATCAAGTGGCACTCTCCATAGTGAAGAGAGCAGTAAAACACAGAGCTCCTGGGGCTTATCTTTTTCTCCCAAAAAATATTGAATTTCTATCTGTGGCCCACAGCCCTTGCTTTCAAATCCTACTGATGCTTCTGGCAGGAAGATCTGGTGGCAGAAATACAGTCTAAGCAGAGGTTTAACACAAAACCTGTTCCTCATTGGCAGGCCGCCATCTTTTCTGGTGGGTGAGAAGATTTAATAGTTCCTAAACTGTTCCTCTTATAAGATGAAGGATTGTCTGGCTCAGTCAAAATGATGCCAGAACACAGGAAGATTTTCTGTTCTTCTTTCTTGTGCTTTCTTTTAACCATAAATAGATCAGTGTCCTGGAAAATATTTGCGTTCTTTATAATCCTAATAACACTATATTGCCTGTTAGAGCATTGTATCAGCATTGTTTTGCCATAACAGTAGCGAGATATAGATTTCTAGCTTTCACAATCTGGCACTTGATATTATGTTAATTGCTTTAGATTAAGTATTTATGTGCAATGTTTAGATTACACCTTTGTGGAATATTTTTGAAAGTAATATGTGCCTGTATCTCTAACGGCTTAGACACACATTCTCATTTTACTATTTAAACCCACTCTCTATTCCCTCAGGAATACTCTACAACCCAAGTAATTGATGAAACTTTTTACCCAGACACTAGTGATATGTGCAACTACTTTAAGATATTTGCCCAAGCTACCTCAGCTTCTGCTGGCAACCAGGAGCAGGATTGAAAATCCCCAGATGATTTCCAGCAGCTAGAACAGCAATTTGAACCTTTTCAGCTTTGGTCATTACTAAGAACAGTTCTATGAGAACTCTGGACCAGGCTTGAAACTACCATAAAATCATAGGATTGTTAAGGTTGGAAAAGACCTCAAGATCAATGAGTTAACTGTTAACCCAGCACTGTGTTTACCACTAACCATGTCCCTAAGTTTCATGTCCACACATTTTTGCACACTTCCAGGGATGGTGATTCCACCACTTCCTTGGGCATTTTGCTCTGATGCCCTACTACCCTTTCAGTGAAGAAATTTTTCCTAATATCTAATCTAAACCTCCTCTCATGCAACTTGAGGCCATTTCCTCTCATCCTGTCCCTTGTTACCTGGCAGAAGAGACCAACCTACACATCACTACAACCTTTCACTGCCTCAAGAAATTTAAAAATATGAATATGCTTCTCAGTTCCTTTTATTGTGTTTTCATTAGGAATGCTGCTGTTAGATTAGGAAATCTGGGAGTCTTCACCTCTGCTGGTAGAAAAGTCAAACTCCACTCCACTGCATTTGTATACACGTGGCATCAGTATTTTTAATTTCTTTTAAAATAGCTTGTTGGATCATATATCAGTTTTTATTAATGCAGTTATTATTCAAAACAAATAAGGAAGGGCCTAATAAACTTTCTTTATTACCAGAGGTGAACTTTCCTTTTTAGACAAATTCTACCGTAAGATACTTTATTTTCAAATGTTTTGTTTTACCTAGTACTTCAATTTTTTTCATTTGACATTTTATTCATTTTTTAATTTAAATAGCTTCATAAGACTGATGTCGTATCAAAATGCACACCTCTGTCAAAGCTCTCTGAGTGCAAAAAGAGTCTAAAGTTGATACTTTCAGGCCAAAGGTCTTCCTGGTCTAGGGTCAATCCCGCTAAGTGACATCTTCAGAGCAAAGGCACCCGGAACAGAAAATTCCTTGAGACTATAATACCTACATGTCTACATCTTTATCTACATCTCCCTCTTTAATGTGTCACAAAACAGTGACATGGTTGATAGCAGTGGGTCTTTTGAAATTATATATAAATGTTTTTGTCAATTCTATTTTGAAAGTTCGAGTCTGTTTAAATGCTCTTTCAGGTTGTCCAATCTGAAATTAGTCCTCTACTAAGTCAAAACCCTACCACAAGTCTGCTTAATTTTACCTTAGTTTGCCCCTTTCATGTGTAGGGGCGAGTGTACAGGGGGAAGAAACCAGCTTTCACACATCACCAACACATGCTTAGCCCTTCAGCAGATGTGCACCAAGCTGCTGACCCTGACAGATACTCCAGGTAAATACCATGCCTTTAAGTGCTGAGTTAAAGGGTAGGTGCTCAGAGTGACAGGGAAAAAGCATCTTTTTGGGACTGCCAGAACATTCTTTATGGTTTGAGGGTTGGTTTTAATTTTTCAATTGGAGGAATATTTGGTGGGGAAAGGGTTTCAATCATACAGACCATGGGAATTTGAATACTGACATCTAGAATCTGTCATTTTTTTTCATGTTAAGCAATGTCTCACTTTGAAAATAGCCCCCCAGAAATTATTGTAGGATAAATTTCTAATCAAAGGGAGCAAGATTTCAGAAATCTAGTGGGAATGATAGAAAATGAAATAACCTTCTCAAATTTATGAGTGTATATGATAAGTCTTCATGTTCTCCCCCTGGATCTGAAATCTGATCTGAGTATCTTAACACTGGAACTTGTTCCTGTTTTGTTTTATTTTGAACATATTTTATGCACTCTGTCTTTCGACAATGTGAATTGAACTTTCTCTCTAGCTCTTTCAGTCATATTGTATTTTTAGAGGAGACTTTCTTTCTCTGCAGTCAGTTGTTACTATACAGATTGCTGTAATTTGGTGTTATTTTTGTTTGTGTTAATGATCACATTGTTCCAGACTGTGTAGCTCTACATTCTTCTTGATGAAGAGAGTCAAAAAAAAAAAAAAAAATCTGTGTAGCATTGATGCTATTTCTGGTTTTGTTTAAAACTTAAAGGGATTTACATGGAAAAGGGAAGGAAAAGTATGTCATAACTTCTGTGCTAAGTAAAATGTTTTGTTTGTACAAATCACATACTGCATTCATCATGCTCAAGACAAATGATAAACATTACATTTCACCATTCACATAAAAATTAGGAATCTGCATCAATAGCACTAATTCTACATTGGACTGATTTGTATTCTTTTGCCTTCCTCCTTCCCTAGCACTGTTCTGTAGCAGGACTAATGGCATTATTAGTTGCCATTGCTGCTTTCCCACCCTAGGATTACTGTCTAACTTGAACAACTTGCTCTGTTAAAAGCTTGGCCTTTCATTCCTGAGGTCCATTGCTTTTATTCCTTTTCTGCTTTTTCTGTTTTCATTTCCTGATGATGTTGTCATCATCAGCAGAGTTATGATGAAGAAGTTTGCTACTATTTATAGGTTCTGGGCTTGTAGCCAGCTATTTTCATGCCTTCAGTGCTATTTAAATCTATTGTTCATTTCTGATTGCAGTACAGCTTCCTCTCATTTTCCACCTAGAGCTGTGAGGTTTCTGAATCTAGCAACAACAAAATGATGGGTTTACTCTCTATTTAAAAAAAAAACAAAAACCAAAACCAACAAAAACATAAAATGGAAAGAGTGGAAGATTTGCTTCCTTTGTTTTTGTTGTAGTCTACACACTATCACTTAATATTAGTTTTTAAAGTGAAGCTTGTGTGCCAACTAAAGATGGGATATGGCACTTTAAAAGTTCGATTAAAAGGGGGTTCATTTAGAAGATCATTCCTCTTTTGTTTGATAAACAGCTATGAACATTTGTAATAACAATATACTGTTTAAAAACTCTTGACAAATAGGGATAAATATTCAGCATTCTACATGGACAAGTGCTCCTGAGATTGTTGTATTGTTAATACAAAAAGATATCTATTTTTTGTGCACTATACTGAAATACATTCCATTAGATTAAGAGTATGGCTCCTGCTCTCATTCCCACAGGATCTCAGAGTTCTCCTTTTGTGTCTCCTCACTATTTATCTGATTATGGCTCTCTAAAATAGAGAAAAATAGAACGTTTCACAGTATCTTCTCCTTAAATTAAGTCCTTCAGAATACAATGAGGATATCTTGCAAGGCTACTGTTGAGATAATAAAGCTTTTAAGTTACCTTGAACTGGTGCACCAACACTCTAAATCTAATAAGTCAGATACAGAAAAAAGTTTAATGTTATGGTTGTGACTTAAAATGATAATAAAAAATAGAATTGTAATTTAGAGTGATGTACTGCCTTTAAGTTAGTCTGCTGTGAAAGCATGTTATGTTCTTGGGCACAGAAGCAAAGAGACAAAATCATATCGGGTGGCTGGCAGGTTCCTTCTGAAGCTTAGTCTTTGTTTATGCATGGGTAATTTGTGTTTCTGGCTTTGCAAATACATGTGAAAGACAATTTCAGGCCTTGCTTCACAAACTCCCTGATTGGCAAGTTCACTTAGGTAGCTGCAGAGGTAAATACTGTAGTGCTTAAGACAAGGTGAAGTTTACCAGAACAAAGTGAAATTACCTTTTCAGAATATGACTTCTTTGTCACAAAATTAATTCCATTCCAAAGTGCTAAGCAGAATTCCACATTACTCTAGGAGAACATCTTTAGTAAAAAAATTATGCAGCTTATTGTTTTTGTTAAGTATTAATATAACAACTTGCATAAACTACTATAGTACAGGCATTTTGAATTATTAGCCTGATTTCTAAAGGATGGGCAAAGTTATTCTGATGTTAGTAAAAAGGAATTATGTCTATCTGCAACTGCTGTGCCTTCATTACCTGTGAACTAAACCACAGTCCACATGGAGACAATCTGATTCCCTTTTCCTTAGAAAGTATTTGGAATGAAGGTTACTCCCAGTGTAAGGTCTTTTGTAAGATAGGAAACAGCAGGAAATTTTTACCTCATCATCTCTGAGGAAGTTGATCTGGAATGGAGAGTAGAAATTTGCAAATGACATAAAAAGAGAGGAAGATTATAGAAGAAGAAAAAAAAGTTTTCTTTTCAAAAGAATTCTCCAAAGATTCGTGTTGGTGGCGGAAGAAGGATTAAGTGCTAGATGTCAGGGATGTTGAGATTACCTTGACATGAGTTCTAGACTTTACTCTCCTAGAAATTCACTGTCTGAGATTTTTGACTACAGGTCTTAGGCACATAGATTAGTGTTAAAGTGAAAAATAGATATTGATACAATGAAAACAGGGAAAAATATATGGGGTACACTCCATAAGCAAGGAAATACATCTGAATTTTATAGAAACTAGGAGTTGTGGTCTCCAGAGAGTCAAGATGTTATTCATGTTTCTGATAAATCCGCAACGCTCAGCCTCTTACTGGCACTAAAGAACAGGTTGCCTCTCAGAAGTGGAATCTGATTCCCTGACTGCTGCTATCTTGTTTCTCTAAAAGGCAGAAAGCAAACAAGGCACAGACATGTGAGACAAGTTTGACAAAACTGTCATAAACTACCTGGAAACTTGGGTTTTAGCTAATAAAATTATCCTGGGCATGCAGCAAATGATTATTGCATACCTTCAGAAAACTCCAACCTTCTCAATACCTAAGTCTGTTTGGAAATTACAGATGATATGTCTGGGGAACTACATCCCTTTATGATTCTGGTTTATTAGGCAGCCTTCTACATGAAGCAAAAGAATCACAGCTATTGTCATTCAAAAGCATTTGATGGAGTGCAAGACCGCACTTTAAAATTAAACATACTTTAATTTTAATTTACTTTACTTTAATTTAAGCATACTTTTAATCAGGTTTCTTTTACAAGAAGTGGGTGACATAGGTTCTAGGTCCTCTTCAGCTTGAGAAGACATAAGTCATTATCTCTTACCTTCTCAAAGCGACACCATAATAACAAAATAGCCTAGAATAGGACTGGTTTTCTGTCATTGATTTGAAAAGGAGTCGATTTGAAAAGAAGAAAATGAATGTGGGGTTCTTGTGCCCTAGAGGGATAAGCCCCAAAGGAAGTGGTGTTGTTATGGTGGTTAACAGGACACTGTTCTTTGAGAGACCTCATACTTTCTAGAACTGTTTGTGTGTTTTCCATTAAACAGCTGTCAGAAACAATATATTGTTGCCACCTTCACATTTCCCTCCACCTGTGTTTAAGAAGAAAATAGCCAATCATCCATTCCTGAAGGAAAAACGTGGACAGTGATGCCTTGTAGAAAGCTTTGGGTTAGGCACTGTCATGGGTTGATCCTGGCTGGACACCACATGCCTACCAAAGCCACTGCATCATTCCCCTTCTCATCTGTATAGGGGAGAGAAAATACAATGAAAAGTTCGTGCATCAAGATGAGGATAGGGAGAGATACAGACTGCTTACTGCCAGCAGCAAAGCAGTTAGGACTTGTGGACATCAGTTTAACTTATTACACATCAAATTAGACTAGAAAAATGAGAAAAACCCCCAAATCTAAAAACACTTTCCCTCCAGGCCTCCCTTCTTCCAGGGCTTAAATTTATGCCCAGTTGTTTTCCTCAGTGACACAGTGGGATGGCAAATGCAGATTGTTCTCAGTTAATCATGCTTTGACTCTGATGCTCCTTCCTCCTCAAAAGAAGACTTCTCACACTGTTTTCTGCTCCAGCATGGATCTCCTTTTTCCACGGGATGCGTCCTTGAGGAACAGACTATTCCAGCATGGGTCTCCCATGGGTTCACAAATCCTGCCAGCAAACCTGTCAGAATGTGTTCCTCTCTCCATGGGGCCACAGTGTGGGCTTCCCACTGGAAAAGTCTCCTTTGGGCATCCACCTGCTCCAGTGTTGAGTCCTCCAGGGGCTGCAGGTGGATCTCTGCTACACTGTGGTCTCCATGGGTTGCAGGGGGACATCCTGCCTCACCTTCACTATGGGCTACAGGGAAATCTCTTTCCCGCCACCTGGAGCATCTCCTCCCCTCCCTTCTCGCTGACATGGGGTTCTGCAGAGATGTTTCTTTCAGACATTCTAACTCCTCTCTCCAGCTGCAGTTTCTGTTGCACAGGGGTTTTTTCTTCCCTTCTTAAATATTTTATCCCCAGAGGTGCTACTACCATTGCTGACGGACTCAGCCTTGGGCAGTGGTGTGTCCACCTTGAATCTGGCTGGCATTGGCTCCATCAGGCACAGGGGAAACTTCTTGCAGCTTCTCACAAAAACCACCCCTGAAGCTGTCCCCACTACCAAAACCTTGCCATGGAAACACAATACAGGCATATAGCCAGAAGGGCTAAATCTATGGGTGAATTGGGCTTTCAGATTCAACTCTCCTTAATGTTTTCAATCATTTATTGTGGGCCCAATTTGGTTGTTTCAAATCCCAACACTAATTCAGTGTGTAGTTCTCTCTGGATGCTATAGAGAGAGTTTCAAGCGGGTAGAACTGGGGGACCAGATACCTAGATACTTCTAAAGCCAGCAGTATTTACATAAAGGATATCTTCACAAATCAAAGGATGAAACAAGTATTGTGTCTGTGAGTACACAGTTTATAGCTTAGTGTTTCAGTCAGGCAATACAAAATTATTTGAGTTTCATAAAACCTACCCAAAGACAGTTCTGTATTTTAGCTGACAATCAAAGAAGGAGAATGTCAAAAGGCAGATCTGAATTCTGGGGCTTAAGAGGCAAGTCTGAACTGATAATGGTGTTTACAAAGGAAAGGACTTCCTTTTAATATTTAGACTGTGGATTTGAGTAGACTAGTGGATTCGCTTTCAGACTTGACCACAAACTCACTTTGATTTTCCTCAGGTTTCTTTGAGTTTATGTGCTATGCAAAGAAAAATCTTAAAAGAGTCCTAGCCCTAAATAAATTGTATACAGAGATTCACTTTTTATCCCTTAATACTTGTGCTTTGGAAAAAATGTCTTTAAGACTCTGGAGTACTTTTTTACTATAGTTAAGTTCCCACTGGTTCTAGCAAGAGTTCATCAAAACCAGTAAAATTCTCAGGAAAGAGACTTTCTTTGAAATTTCCTTAAACAGATCTAGAATTATCTTTTTCTCTATATAAGCAGATATAAAAGTAGATATAAACTGCCTGCCTCATTAGTGCAGTGCATCACTTGAACCACAATTAATTATCTTGGAAAGGATGTTTGCAATGCTTAGATGGAAAGAGAAATGTGTTATTATTATGAATAATTAATTTTCAATGGTTGGTGTGGGATTTCAAGCCATGAGAGTCTCATTGATTTTAATGAAAGTCACATGTCTAAGTCCACTCACTGTTGTAAGTCTGCAGTGTTTTGTGATTATGAAAAGAGATCAGAGATTCTCCATGTCAGCTATAGTAAATTACATGTCCCATTCTGTGTAAGGGGGTACAAAAGTGAAATGCCCATTTAAAACAACCAGGTCATACTTGTCTGGCAAGATGTTGATACAATCTGCGCTACCTTACTAAAAAGCTGGACCAATCAGAGGATTACAATAAAACTTTGATGGAAGGGGCTATTTTAATAGACATACTAACAAAATTATTTTCTGGCAAGTTGCAGTAAAGAAATACTTGAAATTGGATTGGTTTGTAATGTCAATAGCATATTGAAGTCGTGGCAGGTTCTGAAGTGCCATGGTCATATATTTTGTAAACGGCTCCTTATTTTAGAGAAGGCTGATAAGAGAGAGATTGCCTCTCTTTCAAGAAGGTAGTGGAAAATATGATGAACTCAGCTGTGTAGGGAATACAGGTCAGAAGTTTGATACAACAAAAAGCATTGGTGGGAGATGAAGATGAAGTCTTGATGAGCTATTAACCAGCTGCCAAGCCAAGGTATGTTCCGAATGGGCAGAACTGGAAAAAGATATAGAACATGTTCCAGCATGTACAGGGTGCTGGAAATAGCATTTCAGACGCACTTTGACTTTCCCTACCAAGAACGCAATCACCTATCCAGCACTTGACTCTCTTTCAGCCAGTACTGTGGAGTACTTTTGAATCAGGAACAATCATCTTCTCGTAATCCTGACTTCCTCAGAACCCATTTTACAATAACACACCAATCACAAAACCCTGTAATACTGCCACATGCAAATATAATATCATATAATCATAGAATATCCCAATTTGGAAGGGATCCATGAGGATCATCAAGTACAACTCCTGTCCCTGGTACAGGAAAACTGCAAAAATCACACTATGTGTTTGCAAGTGTTGTCCAAATGCTTCTTGAGGCTCTGTCAGCCTTGGTGATGAACACTTCCCTGGTGAGCCTGTTCCAGCATGTTTTTTTAATATCCAACCTAAACCTCCTCTCACACAGCTTCATGCCATTTGCTCAGGTCCTATCACTGGTCACCAGCGAGATCAGTATCTGCCCCTCTGCTTTCCCCTCATGACAAAGTTGTAGACTGTGATGAGGTCTCCGCTCAGTCTCCTTTTCTCCAGGCTGAATTTATGATGTGACCTCAGCCTCTCCTTATATGGTTTCCTCTCAAGGCTCTTCACCATCTTCACAGTCCCTCCTGTGGATGCTCTCTTAACAGTGTTATATCGTTATATTGTCCCAAACTGCACACAATATTCCAGGTGAGGCTGCACCAGGGCAGAGCAGAGCAGCACAATCTCCTCCCTCAACTGACTGGCAATGCTTTGCCTGTTGTCTGCCAGGACACATTTGGCCCTCCTGGGCCTCCAGGGCACTGCTAAGTCATATTCATATTCCCATTGACCTTGGTCAACCCTGAGGTCCCTTTCCATGGTGCTGCTATCCAGCTTCTCATTCCCCAGTCTTTATGTACATCCAGGGTTGCCCAGTCCCAGGGGCAAAATCTGGGACTTTTTAAACTTTATACTGTTGCTAATCACCCACCCCTCTAAGTTGAATATATTGGGAAGAAGCTTCCATTTGAGATATATCTCATATAAATGTCAAGAAAAGTTCAGGTTAAAGATTCTGAACAAGATTTGGCTTAAAGGGTGGAAGAAACAGAACCCAAATGCTGAAATTCATAAAACTACATTTTTTCAAAGTGTGATTGTGGAGGATGGAGAGGAAATGTTCAGTGTTAGTCTACCTGTTGTGATCTGAGACAAAGAAAAGCATGTGGTGGAGTCATTCCTACTTCTGCACTCTGAGCCCTGTTGATTGCTGGCTGTGAGAAAAATGGAGATCAAGTTTGGATAAAAATTGCAGCTTTCTATTCATGTTTGACTAAAATGATGATACTCTTAATGGCCTGAAGTGCAATAAATGCAAATTACCTTCATAACAGAGGTTAGCTAATGAACCTTTTTGAAATATTGCATATTTTTGTATGCAAGACTACCATTCTGTATGTCATCAGACACAAAATTGGCAAGAGTAAAGCAAACCACTTCCAGCAATAAATGCTCTAAAATTGGCTATCTTGAACAGGTGGAATAAACATTTGATATAGCCGGATATACCTGCTGGAAAAATCAGGCTTTCCTGCTGAGTGTTATAGGAACAAGGAGATTGACTAGGTGGGCCAGAGCAATTCCCATGTTCTTAAATAACTATAAGTTTGTAACATACATCTAGGCAAAACAGATTTTTAGGCAAAATATAATTCAATAGATATTTAATAGATCTACTTCAGTGTTGAAGAAATAATGCAACAAGGAACATTGTTGACTGTACCAGCGTTTTTTTCTATTTATTTTTAAATATATATCTATGACATAATGCACTTCTTGCAGTGCACCTGTTTATTAAACAGTAATTAACAGTATCTATAAGGGGATACTGTTTAAATATAAATTAGGAGCTTTTAAACCAAAATTATTATTTATATTCTTCCTTATTATGTTAGTTACATGGTTGATAGTTCACAGGTATTGGGACTATTTTGTAGACTGATCTCTTTGGGAAAGTTGGCAGAAAATCTAACTTTATTCAAATAAAGTAAAGAATAGAAATTAAATATTTTTAAAGACAAATTATTTCTAATGTATTTCAAATTAATCTTAATCTTTTTTTCTCTGCTTTGTGCCATGATGCTAAAATATCTTATGTGCACTCGAATTTTCTATTTAGTTCCCTAAACTTCAAGCTATGCTCCTGTCCTTGTTTCCTCATTCTTGCATATATTTTAGCTTCATAGAAAGTTGTTTTATAAGGAAAACAGACTGTCATAATACCAAGATGATAATATTTTCTTCTTTTCCCAGTTTTGATATTATTGTCAATATTGACTATCTTGAAGAAATGTAACACAAATTACAATCTGAATTCCACCCTTTGGAGTACATAAAGCAAATAAAATGCTTGTTTCACAAGTATTTTGTATCATATAAATTAAAAAGTGATTCAAATACATGAACTCATAAGTCTTTGAATTTTATGACCTCTGAGTCATCCTAAATACAATTTGATTGCCTTAGGGTGCATTGAGCTGTTGCAAAATACAGATTGTTTCCACAAAAAGAAAGGAATCATAGAAATGTGTGAAAATTTAATTTTAATGTAATTTTAAATGTAACCTTGCCAATTACTATATATATGTTTGTCATTTCTGCTTTGGACTTGTACTAAACAGCACTTTGATTATTACAGGTAAAATATTCAGTGTTATGTTATGGCTTCTGCAAGCATTGATTAAACTCCCCAGTGTTCATGAAGGCTGACAGGGATTCAAAGGAGGAAATGTAAAACTTGAAGGTACAGCAGCATAGTGACATTTCACTCTATAAAGCTGCCAATATTTTAATCCTGCACGTAAATCATTTTCATCAGTTCAATTCCATATCTTAATTTGTGTAGCAAACAAAGTGTTGGATTGCATTATGTTTAATAATTAAGAATGTGATATCAATTTCCATATATTTTAAGTTCCTGGCCAAGAAATAGAGTTAACATTTTTAGCTTCAATTTGTTTACTTTATAAAATAGGAATGATTAAGGATTAGGTCTAATTTTCATGCTACAATCAACCAAAGTTTCATTATTTGTTTTCATAGAACCTTTAGTTTCTCTGTTTAAGTGATGTCTTCGTCAATGTTCATGTTGTATTCATTTAGAGTGATGATTGATATGGTAATAGATACAGTGTGATTGAAAGCAACCTTTGTCAATAAGAAGGCCAAATACTCAAACAGTGTATTGGTTTGAATTTGCTCATTATTGGAGACCTTTCATAGTCATATTGACTTGCTGTCCAAATGTTGTTACTTACCTGATGCTTTCATTGTTTAAATGGTATAGACATTGGTATTGAACATGACTTTTCCCAATATTTGTCCTAAAACACACACATGGCTCAATTATCCACTGAAAATTCTTAAGGACTATTTTCAAAGTATTAAAATGGTATTTGGGGAATATAAACTAAATTTTTGTGACAGAGAAAAAAAAAGATTCTATACTGGTGATGTTAATACAATGTGTTCTGTACTGTGACTTAGTATTTCTTGGTATTAGGAAATTATAGGAAGTTTGCTTTTTCTGAAATGCTTTTTGTCACAGATGCAGAAGTCCAGCGAACCACACCTCTTGGGAAAAGAGCATTCCAGGGTCATAAAAATATCACTGTTCCCTTATGTATAGATGTTGCCATTTAAGAGCTTTTCTACTCTTAATGAAACTCTTCTGGACTCATTCTGGCCCTAATCATGTATTAGGCATGCCTACAAGTGATGGGACCATGATTTGGGTATTGAGGCATTTCAAAAATACAAGGAAAAATTAAGTCCTCTTCCTTCTTCATTACACATTGCAACTTGCCAAGAGACCAGGCAAACATTAACACTTAAACACTTGTGCAATAACTTAGGGCTACAATATAAATCAGAAGAGAAATTTTTATGTAAAGGCAGAAAGTCTTCATGGGACTTTGGATTTGGATTATGCCTTGTGACTTCAGTGCAGACCAAATAGCATCAGAGAACTAAGATTTCCCTAGGAGGACACAGAACAGAGTTAAATCATGAGTTAGGTGCAAGATGTTTTGGCATGGACGGTTCTCTGCCCTAACAGATGTTTTAATTACTACACTGACACAATAATATTGGTATATGCTTCCTGACTTGACCATAACTTTCAAAATATATCTTTCATAGCTTTCCAAAACTCAAGATTCGTTTTTCCCAAATCCTTTGCAAGGCTGAATGGTGTTAATTTATCTCCTTTTTTCCCCCTCAATTTGCTGCCAAAAGGGGCTAGTTTTATCAAAGATCTTTCCAGGTCCCTTCAAATTTGAAAATCTCAAAAATGAGATGACAACATAAATTAAATTTTCCTTATATGAAATATAGGAAAATGGAGAAAGTGCAGAAATATTTTTCGCTTTTATTGTTTGATTATATTAGCCCTTAATAAAGACACAATACTGGAAATTTCATTTGTAAATTCAAATTTATGGACTACCATAAGCAATTTTGAGCAGCATTGAATCAAACTCTGCTTACATACTTTTCAATTAAATATGTAGAGAACATTTACTGTTTTCTGATGTCTCCTGTGATAGTTTCTTCAGAAAAACATAATGAAGGTTAGTTTGCAAGATTTACAAGCTAAAATTTCTGTTAAATATTAAGAATTAGATAGATTTCCTTCCAAAGTCCGAGGACATATATATTAGTCATGAAAATCGTGAAAATTATTTTATGGTATGATTTGATGAACACTGTTTTCCTTTTAAATGACCCGTTACTCAAAGTATCAATAAGCTATGGCTTTTTTTGAAGTTAGCCAGTGTCAGCTGTCTTCCTTGCTCAATTTCTTTGTTTTTGTGTCTCTTTTTGTGATGTTCCTGAACCATCATTGTATTACAGCTACATTAGAAGAGGGAGCCCCTGGTGGTCTAGTGGTTAAGGATACGGCACTGTAACTGCCGAGGCCCGGGTTCGTTTCCCGGTCGGGGACACTCCCCGGGCAGGTGGAGCCCGTTAGCCCTGTAAGGCAATCCACCTACGTCCTGAGGACCTCGCTGCCACTGTCCAAGCTCGCTTGGCCCCGGCAGATGAACCTTAGGATTAAAGGGTGGGCTCAGTTCTGCGCGCACTGTGTCCCACCTAAAATAAATCCAATGCGCAGGCTGGAAGGCGTACAAAGACCTTCCACAGATCTTCGTTCGCGAAGTCTGGCCATTATCCATTACATTAGAAGAATGCAAAAAATATTCATGCAACAACCTCTCTCTTTATTAAGGTGTGAGAATGGACAGTGGAGAATATTATAGAAAAGGGTCTTTCTCTCATCTAAGTGTCATAGTGCTCTCCCCAGATCCTTGGAAATATAAGCAGGTCTAAGTGAATGCCCGAGGTAAAGTTTCTTTCATTCGTTCATTCATTCATTCATTCATTCGTTCATTTCTGAACTGACTAACCTCTTCAAAGTGAATGTAGGCTCTAGAAGAAAATATATATGCCCTTGTTAGTCCGAATACAAGGGTAAAAAAGATTTTTATCGAGGAAGGTAAATAAATGTTATGTTTACTTCTTTGGATTTTAACTTCACTTTTGGTAATGTTTCCTTAATTAAAAAGAAATGAGAAAATACAGCCCTGTGGTTATTTATTAAAAAATCTCAGGACAGAAGCCCCCCAGCTTCTTACAGCATTTAATTTATAGGAATGTAATGCTGTTCTGTATTCAGCATATTTATAAAAGAAATATATATTTCATTCCAGAAAAGTAAGTATAAGTTTGGGTATTTGAGGAGGTTTTATATTCCCTTCCTTATAATACTAATAAGGAAACATTTCTGTTTAAATAGTCATTGTGTTCCTGCTCACCAGTCTCTTGCCTTGACTAATTATATTGCACCAAGAGGAGCCTTTGCATTGCCCACGTTCTAACACAGTAATGCAAACTCAAATTTTCCAATATGTAAAAACAAACAAACAAAAAAGGCATAATCAGTGTTGTAACTCCTTGGCTTTACACATGCTAACTGAAGCTGCCCACTGAGCATCCTAGTAATGTTTGCACAAATTGCAGTGTTTGCTTCTTGGTATTTACAAAAAGCTGCCATTGAATAGCACCTTAACACCAAGGCATGTCCCATTTCAAACAAACAGGAAAAGCGTGGCATCGCGTGCTGTGGTCTGCAAGCAGAAGCTAGAAAGAGGGAAAACTTACAGAAGCTGAAATATAAAGTAGGAAGATAATATGAAGAACAGACGTTGTGAAAGACAATTCAGCAATGTGGAAAGGAGCCTGGAGAGTGCAATTAGAAACAAAGGAGATGAAAATGTACCTGATGACAGGCAGGCAATAGACTGAAAATCTTCATTTTAATTTCTATGGTGATAACAATGTTCCATTTCTCTGCCCTTTGGGGGAATACTCTACATAGTATTGGTGGGCAGATATGATTCCAGGTTTCTTCTCTTCTGAGCTGTCAAGCACAAAACTCTCTAAAGTGGAAACTATTCCAATTACTGGGATTTTTTCCAAAATTTCAAAAAGGAATGGGAAAACAGGAAAATTCAGGTCATAATATCTTTATTATCCAATAACATAAGTCAGAAATTGCTATTTTTTACTTGATAATAATTACTTTCCATTTTTTAAGTCAGTCTGGAATACAGAAGTCTTTGAAGTGCCTAGCACTTATGAGTAACTCCTTTTGGTCTTGGGGGAGGAAAAAACCCAACTCTTGTGGGATTCCTACTGATGAGACAGCTTCTGAAGGAAATGTTCCCTTGGCATGGATTGCACTGTGGGGGAAGTTGATCGGAATCTACTAGGCTTAACCAAAACAAACTTGCACATCTGTTTTATAACTTTAGAGCTTACTGTAACAACAACAACAAGAGGAGCAAAGGTTTTTAATGAGAGCAAATAAAATACTCATGTAGGTAAAATGTGGGCAGTCATGAATCAAGGGAAGAAGTCACTCTGTAAGTGTCTCTGTAAGACAGTTTGCAATGGGCACTAAAGGCTCTATGAGCAAAAAGGTTTGAGAAATCTGTTTGGACTGTGAAGGAGTTTGTTTTTGCAAGGAAGAGTAAAGATTCTGTCCAAGAAGTTTCCAGATGGTGGTGAAGCCCCAAAATACTATGTGCTAAGTTCCTTTTCAAGAGAGATGCGGCATTTCAGGGACTGCGAGGAAAGATGGAGAGAGGTAATTGAAGCACCTGTTTTAAAAAACTAAAAACACAATCAAGTAGTGAAATATTTCCTGCTTAGGTATGAGCTTATTCCAGAGGACAGTGCTGGGAAATGGTAATGTGGATATGAGGAAATCTGATAAACTTCATCTGACCTGCAAAAACCTGAGATATTGTATTTATGTTCCTCTTCCTGAATACATGAGCAGCAGTGGGCACAATGAGTACTTACATACATATACATACAAATATAATATTTGCCTTTAATACGCATAAAGATTATTAGAGGAATAAGAGTTGTTCATTAGCAAGCATTTCAGGTAAATGAAGACAGATAATGGAAGAATGCAAATGATGTGAGGAAAAATTGCTTTTGGAGCAATATGACCTATGCTAAAGAACACACACACAAAAAAAAAAAAAAAAAAGAAAGCAAACCAAAAAACACCCAAAAGCAAATGCGGTGGCAGGTAGAGGATTTAATGTATTGGGCAAGTAAGTCTGAAAAGGAGAAGTCCTCTCAGAAGAAAGATTCAGAGCTATATTTTGCATTGTCAATAGCAGTTACTGGAGGAAAATTTTGATTAAAATTTGGATTGTAAAAAGACTAGAGAGAAAAATCTGCACACACAATAGAGAATATAATAATGGGAAAAAGTGAAAGCTAGTAAGAAATAGAAAAAAAATATGTATTTTGAGATTTGGAATTTAGGAGTGCTGGAAGAGCTACAGAATGAGAAAAACTAGGAATAGAACAAGAATAAAATCTCAAGAATTGAAGGAATTGAAAACCTATAAAACCAAACAGCTATATCAATAAAAAGAAAATTTGAAGCAAAATTAAAGGTTTTGAAAGATGCAGGAATTAGGAGAAAAAGTCGTATATGTTATCTCTTAAGAAGCATGGGGGTAAAAAGGATAAGACAGAGAGGGAAGACTGGAGCATTCCCTAAGTTCCCTTCAGTAGATGGAGACAGAAACACAGAAGATGAATGCTTGGTTTAGTTTAAGGTGTAAAGCAACAGAGAGAATGATATTGAAGATGGGTAAAGAAATGAAAGATATAGCTGAAATTAGAGACCATAGTGACAACAGCGGGGAGGGAGATTGGGCAGGGAAGGAGAAATCTGTGAGCATAACAAAATCAGAGAGGATGATAGCATGGAGATCATAAATACAAACGAGTGAAAAGCTGTGGAAGAGTGAGGGTTAGTGAAGGAGAACAAGAGGAGATCTGATAGAAAAAGCGCTAGAACTTGATGATAAATAGAATGAGATGGTTCTGATTCTTTTTTTTTAACTTCCCCATTTAAATAAATACGATATGGTACAGTTTGCTTCATACTTAAACCTATTAATAGAATATTATATAGCTTTATTTTGCATTTCCAAATATCTCTCTAAAGGTTGTCTCTGTGTACTATTGGGAAAAAGGGAACTTCTCCCAAGAAACAGCCAGGAATACCACAACCATCATTTGATGACTGCAAACTAATTAGCCAGTTTAGATGTATGTATTCAAATGTTAGTGCATAAAAATGAAACTTTTTATTGGTATCTACCTGTCTCTGATGCATTCACCTCCACTTACACGCTAATACTGTTTATTAATATCTTTTCCTGATGGCATGTGAAAATTATTTTCTGTTTTAGATCTGTTTAACACTGTCCAAAATAAAATGGTATGAAGGTATAAATACTAATGGAGAAAGTGCATCATGGGGAACACCCATCATAACATGAAACGAATTTCTTTATGTACATGAGCACCAAGAAAAGAATCTTGTGTTTTGTTAAAGGTTTGATTTTTTTTTCCAGCATACTCACACCCTAGATTTTTTTCACATAATATCTTGCTGCATGTCACGTACAACATATAAAATGAAGCCCAAATTGCTACTTGCTACAAATTAAGCTGAAGAAGATCTGTGTCTGACCATCCTAAAGCTGTGAATTGAGCTTTCATGGATGGATGATTTTATCTCAAGTCACTTCTTTTCATTACAGTTGCCCCAACTATGGACTTCATTTCAAAAGGGCTTAAGAGGTGAGTGCAGGCAGTTTTGACATAAGTTATATGAATAAGTGTCATGGTGGGGGAGTTACATCAGATGTGAGATCAGTATTTGTGTAAATGGTAACTGCACCACACAAATATCTGAGTGACATGAATATCCTAAAAGGATTACAAAAGAATAGAAAAGAAAATGTACAGAAGTCCATGAAGACAAAAAGAATTCTTTAGAAACACTTAATTCTTACATGAACAAGACTTTTAAAGTGTGATATTGCTCTTTGATGTATATGTCTTTAATACATATAACTTGGAGATGATACACTGTTATTAGAGACTTATCATGCCTGATGTGCAATGCAGGGGCGTTTGCTTTGATGAATTGGAATTTGCTGTCATGAATCCAATGGCAGCAATGTGACACATCACTACCACTAGCATTCAGAGGCTTATAGGTATAATTACCCTATATTAATATATAGACATATACAGGACAGAAGCAAATCTTTATCTATTTGTGTCCTCCACCACAAAATTCTTATTTCCTTTAGTATTTTACACTGTCTGTGATGTTTCAAACTTAATCCTGCATATCAAAATAACAGTCTTTATAGTTACACCAAATGTTCATATCACTAAACATGTATATTATTCTAGACTTATTTCTGTGAGATTTATGCATGCTGTATAGAGAAGCAGAGAAAGAGGGAGAAAAGTAAGAATTTCATTGCTGCTTAAAAAGGATTTTAGCTATTCAAAAGATCTGAGAACAGTAGAAAGAGAAACATAAAGGAAAACAATAAACCATAGGAGCTTAATCTTCTGTCATAGGATGTATATTCATTGGGGGAAATAAAAAAGCTGGAAACATTTTAAAAGTGCACATATACAAGTGACAGCTGCTCTCACACCTCTGTATGTCATTCAGTTTTAAAACAGACAGCTTGGCTCTGCTTATGCAATTTTAGAACTGGCAGACTCTTCCTTAGAAATAGTATAAATGCAACTTGTAAGAAAGGCTTCAGATATGGGAAGCCACAAGGAGTTGTACAGATTTACAAAATTTTTTAAATTCTCTTAAAAATTTTAAGGGAGGGAAAAAAACCCCTGTGCATAATTCTAGAAGGTTTGAAGAAGCAATTTTACTATTTTCTCTTTTTACAGAGATGCACAAATTACGGGGCAAATTATCACTGTATGCTTCCCTTAATCTTTTTTTGTAGGTTTTCATGAAGATCAGAAGCAGGACAGGATCTGACCCAGTGTAGCCATTCATGACTATGCTGTCCACATGTGAGTAAACTGTATGTCTAACATACAGGAACATGATGTAGTCTAAGAACAGCCTGGAAACCTTCTTCAAGAGATGGTTTGCCTGTGGTATAGACTGCAAACTTGCAAGTACTGTCTTTGATAGTGTAGTCTGGATGTCTGTTTTGTGTCTGGGCTGCCCAGATAGTCTGGGCTACCCAGACTTTTGTGACAAAAGTCACAAACTTTGACTTTCATGAGCATAGGAGGAAAGCTAAAGGTGTGAGCACTTGGAGCGACCAAACTTTCTTAACAGTTAAAAAAACCATCAATAATCTCATGCCTTTCTTTTTTTTTTTTTTTTAATTTCGAAGTTGTTGATAATAGTGAATATATTTAGCTAAATTCACTATAGGTAATACACTTACTAGGCCAAAAACTAGAAATACTCCTACTGCATGTTCCTTAACATCATCTGTTTTGTACAAATCTCTTCTGAAAGTGTTGCATTTATCAATTCATGAAGTATCATACCATTTAATTTCTTTAGTAGTTTGATTTTTAAAGGTTATCCTCTCATTTTACTACAAAACAGGAAAAAAACCCCCACAACTAACTGTGGCTTTATGGTCTGGGTTTTTTTTGGGGGGAGGGAGTGTTGTTTGTTTTGGTTTCTGCTTTGGGGGCTTTTTTGTTTGGTATAAGGTTTTTTATGTAGTTATTTTGGTTCGGTTTTGTTTGGTTTTAATATTGTTTGGTTTTAATATTGTTCTGCTTAATATTAAACGTATGTTACACTACCTGTGCATCTTACTTGTGACATACTTTACTTGGTTCACTCTTTAATTTGTCTGAGCTTGTCTTATCATCAGAGATGTAGTCTGTTATTGATTAAATAATTCATTTAGCTGTCCCCAAGATGACAAATCTGCTTATTGTCACAAGAAAGTTGATATACTATACTTTGTTTACAAAGGTTGTACAACAGTCAGAAAGTAATGTATAACTACAATGTTTTTATAGATTTTACATATAATGTACATTTCATTAACAGTTACGCCCAGCAATAAATGTATATTTATCTGATAAAAATTAAAATTGGCACTAAAATAACTCACATTTATTGGTTGTGCTCAAAGTAAAGAGAAACAGGAAAAATTCACGTGGTGAATCAGCTTATGAACCTTTTAAAAGTCTCATCATGTTTGCTAAGCTTCCACATTTAACCCTTTGAACACTGCTTTGGAAATGCACAGAAATTTCCTTCAGCCTTCTAAAGTTTCATTATGAGCATATGGTATGTTGCATATAGCCATAGACACATCCCAATTTTGCTTCTCTGAATGAACTTCTCACATGTATTCAACGGGTTAAGAAGAGTTTATCCTGTTAATCCTGTGCTTAAAAATATACTCTGTTCCTACTCAGTTCCTACTCAGTTCCCACTCTGACATTGCATTAAAGGAGATCTTTCTTAAAGTGACAATTCTAAGAAATACTGCTCTTTCTTCATTCTTCCCTTCACTCAGAATCCTACCCAGAACCTGGATTAACATATTGATTAAAAAAATTTTCATCCTTACCTTTGCAGATCTCCAGTGAAACACAGTTTTTGTCTCTCCTTGTAGAACTTATACTGTTTTAGAGACCATTTCAAAAACAGGCTTCACAGGGGCCTTTAAGATTTGGATAAGTGGGGCAATGAGAAGGGACCACACCAGAACAGGAGGTGCGCTTATCACCTACTGCTATCCTGATAAAAATGCCATATTCAGCAAAGACATTTGTGAGCAACTATCATGGAAGAACAGTAGGAATGGCAAACTTTTCATATTTGAAAATTGTTCTATCTTGCATTTGGGCCTGGTACACTTCATCTCCTCAGTTAAATCAAAGTATAAATGCCTTGATTTCAATGTAATAAATTCATAGAAAAAAACCAGGGAATATTGTAGGGATTTTTCAAAACCTCCAAAATTTTCCCAGTTCTCAATATCTTATACATAAATATATTTTACAGATGTTGGACAACATCTTTTTAGAAAAAAATACTGAAAAAATTAGCAAATATGCTAACTAGCAAAACCATGTGAGTTAATCCCCAAGTGCAATGTGAAAGGTAGGTACACAAGTTTATAGCATAACTGAATTATCAGCAAAAAATGTTCTTAGCCTGCAACTGTAAAATGTGGATACTGAAGCCATATGAGGAACATCTGAGGTCACTTGATCTGTTCAGCCTGGAAAAGAGGAGACTGAGGGGAGACCTCATCGCAGTCTACAGCTTCCTCATGAGGGGAGGAGAAGTGGCAGACACTGATCTCTTCTGTGTGGTGACCAGTGACAGAACCAAAGGGAATGGCCTGAAGTTATGTCAGGAGAGGTTTACACTGGATATTAGAAAAAAGTTCTTCACCCAGAGGGTGGTTGGGCACTGGAACAGGGTCCCCACAGAAGTGGCCTGACAGAGTTCCTGAAGCATTTGGACAATACTCTCAGGCACATGGAGTGACTTTAAATTATGGTTCTGTACAGGGCTAAGAGTTGGACTCGACAATCCTTATGAGTCCCTTCCAACTCAGCATATTCAGTGATTCTGTGAAAGTTAAGAAGCTTGGTAATACACTATTCCACTTCCAAGGCAAAAAACTTCATTTTATTTATGTATTAATTTTGCTTTACCTTACTTTAGAGGTACCAAATACATGACCTGTTATCACAGTAGTCTATTACAATTCCCAAAACTCTGTTAATTCCTTTAGTTTCTAAGGGAGCTAAGTCAGGTTATTCTTATGTTTTTTATCACTAAAATGAAAAATGCATATAGTCAATTTATAGAAATGTATGTTTATAGACGTCTATTTACCTATTGCATCTGTAGTACATAGTGTACCTGATTTTATATATATATATATATACATATAATCAGCAATCAATCAATCATGCTTTGTGAACAAAGATTTGGGAAGGGCTCTACCCATGCTTGCTGCAGGCTCGCTGATGGCTGAAAAGGCCAATGCATGACAGACAAGTCCAGTTGCAAAAGGCACAGCAGAAAGATTCCCCAGGCGGTACCGACTGGACGCGATTCTTTCTG
>VYXB01007922.1:812402-860624 GCA_013397135.1 Pachyramphus minor
TTATAGATAATGTGTCTCCAAGCCTCACGACTGGAGGCCAGAGTAGACCAATGGTGATGATCAATATGGCCAAAGCTGAGATGTTGTTTCAGGGAGTCCTTGTATCTCCTTTTCGGGGCTCCTCTCTTGCAGCAGCCATAGAGCACGATCTTAGGGAGGCGGTGGTCCTTCATCCCGGAGATGTGCCCTGCCTGAAGCCGCTGTGTTCTCAGCAGCATGGCCTCAATACTCATGACTGCTGCCTTTTCAAGAACAGACATATTGGTCACATAATCTGTCCAGTGGATGTTTAAGATTGTATGGAGGCAACATTGATTGAAGTGTTCTAAGAGTTGTAAGTGGTGGCAGTAAATGACCCATGATTCAGACCCATATAAGAGTGGACAGTACGATGGCTCTGTAAACGCTGATCTTTGTACTTTTCTTCAGATTTTTTTTCACCAGACTCTTTTATATACCGAAAGCTCTGTATGCCTTTGCTAACCTGTTGTCTTTCTCTTTGTCAATCTTACCGTTCGAAGAGATGATGCTTCCCAGATAATTAAATTAAACTAAACATGTAAATAAGCATTTTTCAAGCAATAATAACCACCCTAGTTTTTGCACAATGTCAGTATTTTCTCACAAGTTTTTAGTGTTATTTTCCTTAGAAAATTTGAATGTTATTGACGCATATCATTCTTTAGAACCCTCCAACGGATTCAAATTATGTATACAGACTTCCAACTTATATATTCGTCCTTTTATAAGACTTTATACCTTGTGCTTCAGTGGAAACAATGATTCATACACAAAGAAAAAAGATTAAAATACATTTTCATAAATAGGGCACAAATTATTGATAAACACATCTATGTTTGCAGATTGGTTATTTCTCAGAGGTTATTTGGGGTCATAATTGTAAATCTCATTACCTTGCTTGAAGGAGAAGGTCTCTTTCATTATTACAGTGCTGAGGTCCATATCCCTGAAGCTAATTGCAAGGTATTGCTTCAGAGTTCTAATTGTTTGCCATCAAAATAGCTGTGTAAGCTTGATTAACAGTGTTCAGCAACATTCATAATAGTCCAAGCCTGGTCCTGCATAAAATAGAAACTGGGAAAAAATCAATAAGATTTAATAAGATCAGGAACAATCACTTACAATAGTACATCAATCACACAAAGTAATAGGTGCAGGATTTGATAGGGTCCTGAACTGCCTGAGAGATTCATAACCAGTACTCGTTAATGATTTGTTCATTTGCATTTTATCAATCCAGCTACAGCTGACAAGCAGAAGGAGCAGTAAGAAAATATGTTGACTTAAACTCATCAGAGTTCACAATTAAAAAATAACAGATAACTTGATAGAAAAATCAGACATAGCTATAGATGTGGAGCATGTATGTATATACATGCATAGATGTGTTCTTTCTTGCTGTGAGATTATAATAAATTACCACACCATAGTGGCTATTAGTATTCCCATAATCCCTCAGAAAGTCTGCTTATGTCTGAGAAACAGTACAGCAAAGTATAAATTTTTAAATTCTCCTCAGTGCTTCACAATATTTCTTTCTCATTGTATTTCACATAGTGTAATGCCATCACAATATTTAATATGAAACATGCATATTGTCTTGTTTTTGTACCCTTTTAAATAAATAAAGCCCTGGGCTTTGCCTTGGGCCAAACCCATATCAAACACAAAACCAATAGTAATGAGATGGCTTTCTGGTGATTATTATTTACCATTATATCCTATATCAGCAGATTTTATATCTTTCTAAAGTAATTAAGTTTTGTTTACTATCCGAACATTTTTTAAAATTGTCATGAATAAACATCAGATCTCATTTATCCAGACTCTTGCCTGTTTGTAATGCATCACTTTTTTATTTAAAATAAGAAACCCAGAGCCAAACCAAACTAAAAAAAACGCCACATGAGCTGCCTTGTGTGTGGATGAGTTATTTAGAGAGTGATCTTGTGAGTCTGTCTGCAGACTAGTGTTTGTTGGGTCCATTTTGATGAATACCTCATTATAAACCAGATTACACACCTCCCTTTTCTGAGTATACCTCCCTTCTCTGTTAGATGTAGTAATTCTACTTTATATACTGATTAATGATTTTCTCTATTATTTTGTCTTTTCATGTCCTTCCGCCAGGTTTACTTTTTTTTTATCAGATAAAACCTTAAAATGCTATCATTGGTTCTCTTGAGTATCTCATGACCCAGAACATGTGCTGTTTATTTGTAGGATCCCCTTTGTTGCTTATTTTACTCAGCTTCTACATTTTAAAAAGAGAGCAGCAAATTCTTAATCAATATATCATCCTGTGACATCATCTTATACTATGATAGCATCTAATGCCAATACAAAACCAAGGCTTCCTTAATGCATGGTGATTTAAAATGGACATTGTCATATGCAAGTATGATATGGCAAGAATTTAATTTAGGTTTTCTGTGCTACACCAGGCCCCTTGGCATTGGAGACTTTAATGGAGGAACTTCCCAGGTTAGGTGACACTATGATTTTTGAGGTAAAAGGATGACAGAGTTTATAGGCTGACTGATGGCATGATTTTAAGGTTGCACCACCACCATCTCAGCCGTATGTGTTCCAGGGAAAACTGGCAGGCTGCTGGCTTTGTCAGAAAATTGGCTGAATTTCTAACTGGATTTCAGAAATTATATTCTCTATGCTACTATTCTGGGACATGTAAAAACTATCAGCTACTGTATTAATCATGGATTAGTTGTAATAACTATTAATTTTATAATACTTTCAAATTTTTTCATAACTTTACAAATATATCCTTAACTGGATAATTAAATCCATGAGTTGTATCAAAATCAGAGTAGTAATAAAAGAAAGGGAACGATTTGTAACAGTAAGTCACAAGAAGAGGATATTCTTTTTCTCATCGTGAGACGGTCATTAATAATTTGTGATTTTTAATGAGTATGGTTTTTTTCAGTAAACAACTGTTTCACGGAGGAAAAACTAAGGCCTCTGAATTTGGCAGATATTCTTGGATAAAAATATTATTTGTCTATTAGATGTGTGTGATTTAACACCTGTGCTGTTCATTTCCCTCAATAGATCTGATAAAATAGTCTCTTCATCAGCTAGAGCTCCAGCCTCCCCGTAGGTTGCTGCCCATGAGTCACGGATACCCTGTAACGTCTTCTAAACTGCTGGAGTCACCAGCTGAATGTAAACCCATTCAGGTTGAGTCTAAGTTGCAGAGTCTAGCAAGAGCTAAAATTTATCCCTTTCAACCATTGTCACCATGAAGACTGTAACCTCAAAAAAGGGAAGCACAAATATCTGGAATAATTGTTTTCCCAGTCTACTGGCAGATGTTAGTTAACACCTTCAGTATCAAGCTGTGTTTTCTGTTTTGTGATTAAACCTGTATTGCTCTTTCAGGAAAAAACCTTCATCTTTGACTGCTTAGTCTGTAAACCTCTTCAAAGAAAAATATTTTCACAAATCCAGGAGAGCAAGGTCAGGTATTTCAATTTCAAACTATTTGCTTGCTTCCAGATACATGGGTGCATGATACCCAACTGTAAGCATTCTGCAACACGAAAGACTTTGAGAGATAAATGTCTGACTCATGAAATAGGGATGGACTCTTGTCGTCTGGCTGGAGCTGAGGGCTGACTTCTAATTGAGTGAAGCCCTCAGCCACAGTCTACTGCTGTACATATCAGTCTGGCAGCATATCTCTGACTCTACAGCACAGGACAGACATATCCTGGATTTTCCTAACCAACAAGGTTGGACCCATAGAATCAGAGAAGGGAAGAAACCTCTGGCATTGTCTCTGGGTGTGGGGAGAGCAACAAAGAACAGAGATATATGTCAGGTGTAGGGGGTGGAGAGTTCTGTGAGACACAGACACTTCTACCATGTGCCAGTATGCCCAGTGATTGATAACATCAAAGTATTAACATTTCTTTTTAGTAAGTATACCGCTGCTTGGAACCTTAAGATGCAAGTTATTATTTTGCTCTCTAAGAGCCAGTTCAGGGACCAGATCCTCTAAAGAAACTTTTCAGCATTCTTTAGAAAGCTTAAAAATAGAATAAATAAAAGAGATACAGAATTTCAAGAACATGGGGGGAAAGAGGGAAAGTCACAGAACTTATTGTGCAGAGCAACTATCAGAAAACTATGTAAATCATACTAAAAATGAACACAAACCCAAGTCACTAATTATCTAAATTGTCTAATTAAAAGTGATAGCCTGTGTTTACTCTGATTTTTTTTTCCATTCTGCAAGAGATTGACTATTTACCCAATGCTTTGGATGACTCACCGAATACAAAAAATACTGTGTTGCAAAGCTATGTTTTTGCTCAAAAAAAATACGCCAGAGCACAATTTTTAGAAGCAATTTTCCCTGTCTCTTTGCAAAATGTTCTATTAAAAAGTGCTTTAATGTTGCTGCTGCTGAACATTTAGATGTGACATTATCACATTATTCTAGACTTTGCGAGTGTTTAAGTGTCTAACAGCACTATACTTCTCTTTCTTTGTAGAAAGAAGCGACTATGGAAAGCTCTCTCGAAATTCTGGGTGAATAAGAACCAAAATACTCTGAACTGAGCATTCTTCCACAAGAGGAAAAACGTGAAAGCAAGATACAGTTCTAGGCAACAACTACTGGTCTGTAAAAACACATAACACTAGAATGCTTTTTAACCCCAAAGGAGAGACAGTAAATAAGGGGTTTTATCAGTATGGCCCTGATTTGTGTATAATAAAGAAGCTCAAAAAGGTATTATGACCTGTGGCTGACAACTGGTTAATACACTGATTGTGATGCCTACAGACTCTTCAAATGCAGATCAGGGTTTACAACAGCTAAAAATCAGATATGCAGGCAAAACTAAAAGAAAAATCTCTTGCTTCTGAAATTCTAAATATTACACGTTTTGGAATTTTCAAGGACTACTTTTGAGATGAATAGACTAAAAGTAATACAAATTTTGGAGACATCATATTACATTATACTGTTAGTGACCAGAGCTGGA
Organism: Pachyramphus minor; assembly: GCA_013397135.1. Classification (NCBI taxonomy): domain Eukaryota; kingdom Metazoa; phylum Chordata; class Aves; order Passeriformes; family Tyrannidae; genus Pachyramphus; species Pachyramphus minor. Next base: position 817,439 of record VYXB01007922.1, read on the forward strand.
TATCTTTGCCTTTCAGTGAATTCCAATTTGGAAAGCTTTATGTTTGACCTCTATTATGTCAAGCTTGTGCCCTACAATATTTAAAATACAAGCTTAACTTTCTCCTTCGTTTCTTTTTCTTCTTCCTCTTCTTCTCCTTTTTTTTTAAAAAAAAAAACTTGTCACCATGTTGTCATTTTTTGTCATGTATATTATTCCAGAAGGATTTGATGTCTGGAGTGATTGCATAAATCAACTCAACTATGTCACTACTTATAAGTTTGCAATATGTTAACTCTCTTCATAATTTACATAATGTTTAAATAATATACCTTCTTTTTCCCTTATCCCTACATTAATGTGATTAGAATCAGTGGAAGCGCTATAATTTTCTTGTAACGTGTGCTTTCCTCCTACGCTTGCTTATTACAAGAAGTATCATTTCTAAAACTAGCAGCCTCTGATCTGTTTAGCTGTCAAAATTTTTTTTTCCCCAAGAACAAAAATACCTTATAAAATATATTATTGTTTCTACTTAGTATTCCTGTTAAGGTAAACAAACAACAAAAAATTGTTGCTTTGTCTTATTTATTTCCATGCCTCCCTCTAGCTGTAAGTAGTAGTGGAATACATCTTCTGATATATTATGCAATTAAATTGATGGATGGTTAATTGAGTCAGTATGGCATACCATATGTGTACTCCTGACCTGAATGTCACTGGTCAGATTAAGGCTTCACACATTTGACCAAAGAACATATGCTGTTATTGAGAATGTGGCTCTAGATGGGATAAGGATTTTAGTCCATGGAAAAAAATCATCATAACTGGCTTTGCTCTTTGGTTCTTGGAGCCCTGACTCCTTAGGAGTCCAGACGTAAAGGACTTTAAAATAATGAAAGTTATTAATTAAAAGCTTACTGACATCATGACCATTAACTTTGGCAGGCTCTTTCATTAATTTATTTGATCTCTCTTATTACATGACATATCCTCATCATAGTATTTGTCCCTTTGCACATCGAGCTTTAGATCTTATTGGGCTTTAATTTGTGCTTAGGCTTTTTTTTTTATTCCAAATGCCTTCTTTTTTAAAGAAATAAAATATTTTCCTTATTGGTGGGCATGAAACATACACAAGCAATAAAGCAGTAGAAGGAGGGGAGCTCATACAGCTTTAATGACAGTGACACATAGGCATCAAAACATATACAGATTCTCACACAGAAACATGCAAGTATATACAGTTACATAACCATTACAAATAATGGTATTTTTAGAAGTGCCTTGCTGAAACATTGTGTTCACGATGATTAGTCCTAGTTTTTGGCAGATTTAATATTTCTGTTTTATCTTATTGATCTAAATAATATTTAATGACATCCTATTTTTGTCAGATATTTTGCATATTTTACTTCTAAACCAGCTATTATTGGAGTTACTTTAGCTTCACAATGGTTTTAAAGTAAATTATGTTATTTTACAAAATTATTGCTGTAGAATGTACATCTAAGCAATGATGTTTTATCTTGACATTGCTTTGATGACTCATCCATTTTGACAGGTGACTGCTTTAAAGCTATTTAGTTTGCATCAACACAGAGATAAAATGAGACTTGTACAATATGTACCATAGAAGAAAAAAATATACTGTCATTACATGGTTAGAAAAAACCAAAGATTTGTAATGGGAAAAAACAGTTAATAGAGAAATATCTTTGATTCAGTCATTACTTATTGTAGAAAACTTGTATATTCTTTGTCCACTGACTTAACCTAGAAAAAGACTAGTACCGTCTCTGCTGCATAATTTGTTACTGCCACTTTGAGGAAGATTATGATAATGTACATATAACAAAATTGACAACAATGGAGGAGTCCTGTAATTTTGAACTAAATTCAAGGAGGCTGCTCTGAGCATGAGAACTAACAGTGTCTTCATTATGATTAGCTTACCTTTTCAAGTGTTCTGCTAGGAACCTCTATCACATAAATTGAGGCAGGAACTTTATTATCATCACTATAGCAACTGCAGGGAAATTTATTTCAAAACAGTTGGCTACCTGAAAATTTTCTCATGATGGAAAGAACAGCAGATGACATATACATTTTAATTCATTTTCATTTATTCCTGTTTTGAAGGGTTCCATAAATGAGTGTAATGCTTTTTGTTGTTGTTGTTTTAAAGACAAGATGGTCAGGTCCATCTTTTTTTTTTTTTTTTTCTAATCCATCTTTTTTTACTAGGAGCAAGAAAGGAGTGCTGGCAGATTTTGGTTCTATCATTATATGCAAAACTTTAATTATTCTAAGATATGGAATATTTCAAATCGGCCCATTTAATGCACAATTCTCTTCATTATGTAATTTTTGAGCTTAGATGTTACCTGGCTTTTCTTTTGACTTTGATCTTAAATCACATAACCTCTCAGCAAGAATAATGAAGTGTGCATTTTTTTCATTATTTTTCCACAGTGTCATTGTATTCTGTGCCTAAAGAAAAGGAATAAGCACAGATGGGTTTGTAGAGGATGTCAGGGAAGTGAAGATGCACGTAGAAATTGAATACGAATACAAGGAAATGTCTCTTTTTTGTCCATGGAAGGATGGATCACATGTTCACAACTGGAATTTATATGCACAATTCCCCTATGGTTGCACTTCTGCAATTACAGAACTAGCATAATGCTGAAGACAATAGTAATGCTTCAGAAATTGGCATCAGTCTTTTATTGCAAATATACAAACAAAATTCTTTTTTATTTCTTTTTGCTCAGTGATATTTTTATTTTCTTTAAAATTAAGAGAGAAAAAGACAGTGTTTTGAAATATGAGTTTCATTAAATGGGCAGGGAGAAATGGAGAAATATCTCAGCTGTCTTGAAACCCCTTTCTTCCACAAAATATAACAAGGGTAAAAATTGTTTTTATTTATGCACTGTGGCTGGTGTTCCATTATGAAAATACAGTGTATGTCAAAAGTAACCCACATGACACACTTCAGTCACTGCTTTAACTAATGTCCATTTTTTTTGAAAAAGACAGTTTAAAGTTTACTGTAATCTGCATTAACGAATCCTCCACATGATGAGGACTCCCTTAGCTCCCTTTAACATTCACGTTTTCCTTGTAGCCAAATTTCTTTAAACTCTTCCTAGTAAAGAAGACAATTCTGTGCCTTGGATTTCGGTGTGTTCTTCCTTCTACTATGAAATGGAGGGATGCTAATTTGCTTTCACATGCAGGTAGACATCTAAAGAGTTGCTGAAGATGAGAATGTATGATTGAATGTAAAACAGTCAGTCGAGTTGAATGTTTTGGATGTTTTGGAATGTTTTGAATGTTTTGTTCGCATGAGGTTGATTTTCATCATATAGTTTTAGGAATCTTACCAAGATACTTACCTAAAGAGTCAAGTTGTCCTAAGGTCCCCAAAGGATTCAATGGGAAAAGTTTCCCCTCCAGAACAAAATCAGAATTGCTCTCTGGAAGTGCCTTTCTTCTTTCATTGACTATTTAGGCATCAACTGTGCTCTTACTTTACTAAATTAACCTTACTTCACTAAAAACCCATCACGTCAAAATATTTTTGCTCATAAACCTCTCATACTGGAAAGACGCAATTTTCAGTTGTGATATGTTTGCTTGTGGGTTTTTGGTTGCTTTTTTTTTTGTTCAGTAGAGTTTATTTGGTTGGTTGGTTGGTTGATTGTTGTCTGGTTTTTTGGGGGCACTGTTGAGGCATGGTATGTTTGTTTTTTATTTCTTTGTTTAGCTGGGGGCTTTGGATCTTTTCCTGTTAATAGGAGTTTTGCCAGTGGCTACCCCAGGATCAGTATTTCACCCTAGTACACAAAAAAAGAATCAATAAACAAATGTTTGAAATGTAAGTAGAATAAGTTAGGGTAACTATGTGAATGATCAAAGATGAAATTAGGTTTTGGTTCCTCTTAAATAATTATCAAAAGAACATTATTCATTAGATATTATGATCTATAAAAACCAATTATTATTTTGTGGGAGAAAGTGTTAGTGCTTTGAAAATCTGTCTCTAGGTATTGAAACAGCCATTGTAAAATGTTGTTCATCTATATGACAGTTTAAGATTTTTTTTTAGATAGAGATCTCAATTTATCAAGGCAGAAGATCCATACATTAATCCATTTGGGCCAACCCTACTATCTTACTGAAGCATTAGCCTCACTCTACATTGATTCACCATGCTGCTAGAACTTACCCACTTGCAGTGTTAACAATTCTGCAACATTCAGAAAGCCATGTACCTGTCAGGGCCCTGTAAGACCCCAGACTCAAACTCTAAGCTCATCTAAAAAGTTTTGCTTTAAAAATATACAAGGCTCCTGAAGTCCACTCACTGTATTCATTAAAAGGGCCTTTTAATGACCCTTCAGAAGGTGCACAGGAGAAGACACTGCACACATTTCTCAAGAGGTCAAATAACACACTTTTACTGGCAAACTTTAGAAAATAAGAGAATTTGGCAAAAGTCTGAAAGGCAACATTCAACCAAAATAAAACATTCCACAAAGCATTGATTTAGTACATGCTAATACACACAACTTAGCAAAATCCAAGTTACTCAAATATTAAGAAAGCAGACTAGGAGAAGAAGAAGAATTAAAGAGAGAGAAAATGAGAGAGTTATAGCTACCACCTCAGGTCCAGCACAGATCCAGCTACCAGGAGTCCTGGAAATGGCAGGGCTGCAACCACAGTAGCTGCATGGTGTTGGCTTTTATCCCCTCTGGCCTCCTGTGGCCAGCCCCCACAGGCATGGAATGTGCTGGTCATTTTGAGCCTGAGTTAGGGGCTCCAGAAGCTGGTGTGGGGCAGTGGTCCTGATGTGCCAGTGACTGGCAGCTGTTCAAGGGCTGCCAAGAAGTCTCCAAGGCGCTCAGGTATGGAACAGTGCATCAATTCACTTTGTGAAAATTGACCTGTCCCTTCCCCCCCACATGCAGTTGAGTTGGTCCGAGACATTGATTAATATAATAATCCAGTGTCTCATAGGCCCTGAGTGCACCCATAGACTCTGCCACCTCTTTACCTTCTCCAAGGGTCTTAGCCATCTTTTCTCAGGGTCGTCTCTGATATGATGCAACTGTGTGACCTTACTCAGAGCTGCAGGAAGAAGTGCCTTGCTGGGGTCTCCCACCTTCCTTCACCTGGGACCTGACTAAGTCTTCACCCTATGTCCTTGCTTCAGCCCATCTTTGTGCCTTACATATCCTGACCCTGACCCACTGACTTGACTTTCAGGCTTGGCTCTGGACCAGACCCATCAGTGGGGACTTATCTGTGATCCTCGCTGATACTGATCCTGGTCCTTGTCACCAGTCCTGCCATACATGTCTCATTGGGCACAATGGGATGGCACCCCATCAGTGTGGCACTGACCAGTCAGCCTGACCATCACCCATGGACTCTGGCCCAAGGCCCCTTACAAAGCACACCTCTCCTCCTGCTCCCTGGTAGTACAATGCCCAAGGGCTTGTCAATGAGAGATAGGAAAACAATACTCCAATGAGACTGTTCAAGAATTTCTTTGGTTCAGGTTTTGGTAAGAGAAAGAATGTGTATCCCAATTTTGTCCATAATATGTTGTTTGTCCGGAGCATAGAAGAGCTGATTGATATCTATTTTTTGTTGGATACAGGGCAGTGACTTGAACCTCAGCAGCTATATAGCCCCTTTATGTCCTCAGTTCTTATATATTCCTTTATGAGAAAATGTTCCATTTGCCAAAGCAGGCACTGTGCCAGAAAATGAATTATTAACCCCACAACCAAAGGATTAAAGTGATTGTATGTTATTTTGATTTAGGAATTCCAGCTTTGAATTCTGCTGTAATGAGTGTTTGCAAAAAAAGGAACACCCCCAAAAGAAGGACTCAGGGCAAATGCAGTCAAACTCGAGGAATGCAGCATGCTCCTGGCACACCAGAAGCTTGAAAGTGACTGTTTGAACCTCGTTTCTCAAATGTAGATAAATGAAAGAGCACTCAGCTGGCTATCTCAGGAAATCTGAATGGTGTGTTCTCAATGGTTTTTCCTCAGAGTCTCTTTATGAGGATTAGAAAGTTGTGTTGTGGTGAAGAATGGAAAATTTAAAATATTTTGGTTGGAAATTCCAGCTCTTTCCTGTCTGTCCAAAGGGGTGTCTTCATGTTCTGATGCACTAATAGTACCATCTTGAACTTTAGAAAAATATAAATAAAAAGTTCACACTCTGAGTTTCATGTCTCTTCTTGAACATTAAAAGTAAACTTTATTATAAGCAGTTCTTTTCAACGTTTCTGGTTTTCTACCATTTTCCAACTCTTGAAATGTTGGAAATGGTAGCTCATGCATAATACATTAGGTGAAAATTCTATAAATGTTTTTGCTTTTAATTCATTTAGGAATCAAACTAATTTCATTTTCCTCATTGAGTATATTTTTATTCCTTGTAAAACAATCATTAAAACATTTGAAATAATAGAAGTGGAATAAGAAAGCATATCAAATATGCAGTTTTAATAATAGATTGCATTGTTAAGTCAGAAAGAATTAAGTAATTGTAGACAGTAAATATTTTAATGCATATTCTCCTCGTGGCTTGTTAATTCAGTTACTTACATTAGAATAGTTGCATAAGAAAAACAACATTTTTTGCCAAATCGGTTATTATAGAAAACAATGTTTTAAGTTTATGCATTCAGATTACATATGAATGAACAATATTGTGTTTATATCTAATTTAAGAAACATGTTTCTAAGGAATTAAGAATGTGTCCAGGATAGAAGGGGAGGGGAGGCATCTCACTTTGTTAGAAGAAAAAAGAGGCAAGATTCCTCTAAGCTCATCTATTTAGGATTTGGGTTTGGGTAGAGGAACATCCCTGAATCAGGAGCTTGATCAGGAGTATCCCATGAGATTTTGTGAAAACTCATCAGTTTGTTCAGCTGAGAAGACGGTGGAAGAAGGGGATGCTGGTCAAAAATTTTTATGTCGGTAGAGACAAAAAAAAACCATTTGATGTATTAAACATACTCTTACAATTATACTATACTTTTGTCAAAACCTTTGTAACTCCCTAGAAGACTGAGTCCCATTAACTCTGGAAATTATTTAGATGTTTTTGGAGACCTAAGTAACAAGTATTTTTAAAGAAGCTACCAGTACTCAAATATCTTGTATTGGGAAAAAAAATCCCTATGACTAGGATGTGACCACTGTCCAGAGCAAAAGGCATTGCTTTGAATTGAACACACAATCAGAGAGAATAAAATTAAATTGTCATTTAAATATCTAAATTTATATTTAGACATATATAATGCTTAAATTTAGACATTTATAATGCTTCAGATGACTCACACAGTTTTCTTCATGGAAGTCCCTGCAGAATGATGTTATTGTACCTCTTGAGGCACAATAAGAAAATTCCCAAAGAAACAATGGCCTTAGTATCTTGCTTGATGCCACTAGGACTTCATCATTCAGTTGGAGCTCTCAGTGTTACCTCTCTTAAACTTGGTGCAAACACCAGAGTAACAAAAATAACAACACCAGACAAAAACCCTCCTACTTCCTAGGGATTTCATGAATGAAATTCATTTTTTCCCTATAAAATAGAGAAAATTGAAAAACATCACTATTGACACAATGCCTCTCCAGAGCACGGCTCTCCGTCCCCTCCACTGAAGACAGTTGCCAACTCCTGGGGCAGAGAGTCATCTCCTTTCCCAAAGAGCTTCAAAGATCCAGCATGCTCTGTACCCCTATTACACTTACTTAATATTATATATACGGGATGTTTTGGCCAGCTGGATGGGAAGAGAGGGCAGCTGTGTGTAAACTTCAAGATCTCTTTCACCTTCATTTGCAGTAAAATAGGGAAATACACACTTAGAAGACATCGTTTCCCCCCTCATTCCTAGAGAGAGAATATGGATCAATGGCAAGTAATACAGATCAGTGCTTTTACAGGATTCTAGAACAGTTTTCTGCTCTTTACTGTACTTTGGTTTGGTTGATTTTTATGCATTAGTATAGAAGAGGCTTTTCAATATTCAAATGGATGCCAAGCACAGTAGTATAGTGCATTAACCTTTCTCTTTGAGATATTTTAGTTCAATTGGTGGCAGAGAAAACCACAAACTGTGGCACAACTGTCAGTCTCATAAATGATTTGTGACTGTGTAAATGCAGATGCCACAGCTGTCATGTATTCTGCACACAGACTATACTGGGAATGTAACTCAGACTCTTCTGCTCCAAGAACATGGGCCTTTTCCATTTGTACTGTTCCACTAGATGTTGAAATGGTTGAAAACTAGAACAATTTATGGTTCCCCTTTTGAACTTTAGCAAAATAGGACAGAGCTCTAAACTAGCTTTCTTTTACCAACCCAAATTCTCCCAACATGATTTTATAAAGCAAACATTTAAATCCAGCGATACCTAAATAGCTGTCAACGGTATTATAGTGAGCTGTACAAAACTTAAAAGCCCAGAAACAGACACATTTTCCTAGTTTCAAGTGTCACTGCAAACCACAGATTCATGAATCTGGATTGAGTATAACATCTCATTTATGGGTTTGTGTGGAAACCGCCTAAAAGCTGCAAATGCCTCGAAGCTTTTGTTGTAAAAGACCCAAAACTGCAATTCTGGGTAATATTTGCTTTTGGAAGCAGTTAGTTTGAACCAAAAAATCACAAGTCAATACCAGAGAGAAATGAAACCTTGTGAACCAAGTCAGCAAGGCATGTCTCAACATGGAATCAAAACAAGACAAGACATAGATTTCTCAAGCACTTCCTTTGCAGGCCCAAGAGAGAGGATAGTCACAAAGCCCAGGGGGTATATGCCTTTGTCCAGTAAAATAAAAAGTAGTTACTTACTATCCTCTTTGTTTAAGAGAGATCCAAGGATCAAAAGAAATTTTGCAGTCCGCAGGACTCAGAAACATAAACGAATATGAAAGAAATTTCAAAGCCCCTATAATTTCCAGACAAAAGGTAGTAATACTGACTTCATTTACTTCTGAGTAACAGATTATTTATTCCTATGTAGAAGAAAAGCAACATTTTTCTGAAACTTAATACAGAATTATTCTATAAGTATTACAGGGAACAATATTTTCTCAGCTACCTCATTTAAACAGAGCAACTCTGCTGAATATTAATTTTTACTTTCTTTAATTGTTAATACTCAGGGAGAATTTGCAATTCTTTCCACCAGCACCACCAACCTTCAACCCCAATTCATTGAGTTTATAGGTCTTCAGGCAATCAGATAGCAAAGACTAGAACAGAGATGTAGTGTTTAGTTGTTGCTTCCAAAACCTAGACTGCCAGTAACTTAATGAACCCTCTGGAGATATGCTCCCATGTGGAGCAGGTTATGTCTGTGCTTGAGAAGGTTTAAATTAGTTATTTCTTAGAATACCCTGTGATGAAGGCACTGCTACCAACTGCTTTTCTTGTCACTAGCCTGTCAGGGCAATAAACCAATTAGTTGTTGCCATAGTAAGGGTCATTTCTTACTATTTTAAATTCTTGGGAGGGATACACAACACTTCACATATTTGTGAAGTCAGCATTTTCAGTTCATTATGATTGCAAATGAATGTGTTTCTTCACAAAAGCAGTTTCATTGTCAAAAAGGACTTGTTACATTGTTGTTTTATGAAGTGCTAGCATAATATGGGGCTATGGGGTGTGAGGCAAGAGAGCAGGAGGTAGTGTGCTGCTTCAGATATATCAACCACTCATTTTTTACAAATGCTTTTGAAACATATTTGATCTTCAATTAAAAATAGCCACATATGGCTTTTAAATTGCTATTGGCAAGAAATGCCTGTATATGCCAAATCTAGAGCTTGCATCCTACCGGAGATTTGAGATTTCTCCTTTGAAATTTCTGTCTATAGGGAAATTAGGTGTGCTTGAGAAGTTGGATTGTGTCTTTTGGTTTGTGTCAATGTCCATGTACTTATGGCTTTTGGAGGAGGCATCAGGACCTTTTTTGCCAAATTGCTAAGTACTGAACACCCTTACCCTTTTCATATGTTCTCCACAGAAATTTGGAAGACTTGGCTCCAGAAATCTTCCCATACAGTGTAACTAACTAACTTACATGTCAATTGCAATGGAACCATGTCACAGCATCTGCCATTGTAGTAATGAGCCTGACAGATGCCTTTGGCAAAGTACAGTACCTGACTGGCAGTGTAGTGTTGTGGTTTCACTCTGGTGGGTGGCTCAGCCCCACCCAGCCTCTCTCTCACTCCCCTCCAATGGGATGAGGACAGAAACAGAAGAGTAAAAGTGAGAAAAACCCAATAGATAAAGTTTAATAGATAAAGTAAAAGCTGCATGTGCAAGCAAAGCAAAATAAGAAATTAATTCACCGCTTCCCAGATGTTTAGCCATTTCCAAGAAACCAAGGCTCCATCATGTGTAATGGTTAAACAGACACCATTACTCCAAATTTCTACCCCTTCATACAATGGGGTTCTTTAAAATTATTAGAGATGCCTCTGCCTGAATTAAGGTGTAAATGAGACTATATGCCTAAGTCTAGAGTACAGATTTTTATTTAACAGTAAATGTGAGGTGGAGAGACAGAAAGAAATAGGGAAAAGGAGAGAAAGGAGAAGAGAAAGAGACTGACAGAAAGACAGATCAAGTAGAAAACATACCACCGTCCATGGATTCCAATAGCATCCCATTGATCCTCTTTTTGTGGTCTTCTCAGTGATGACCGTCTCAGTCTTGTTGAAGTGGTAGTTGCAATCTGGATCCATCAAGAGAAGGCCACAGTGGTGAGTCAAAAAGCCTGTGGTGCTGCAGGAAGTCACGTGTGATGAAGGGAGAGGTCTGCAATGTGAGGGAAGTCCATGTGTTGACAGTGAGGGAAGAAGCCCCTGTGTTGAATGAAGTCTGTGGTTGTAAGGGAGGTCTCATGTGTCTTCTATTTAGCTTAGGCTAGATGGAAAAGCCCTCTATACCTCCCTTGGGGTGGGGTTTTTTACAATGGATGATGTAATTCTGGATCAGGGGACATTTCAGGAGTCTTTGATGCCTTCTAAGACATTACAGCTGCCTGTTACATCAATGCAGTTGAGTCCACTTTAGCTGGTCAGCACAAATGTGTATCTTCAGGCCATGGGTGAATTATCCCAGTGTTTCCCTGGAGTGAAGTTATCACAGCTGAGTCATCTTTGAAAGGACAAAAAAACCCTACCTTGCCTCGAAGGATTTGCCTCTTTCCTTATCTTATTTAACACCCAGCTTGTAGCCTGAGATGTCAGGTGTGCCTGCCCTCAGCACCTGGGCTGTTAGTAGGCATATCTGGGGAGGGGAGGGATTTGGTGAGTGGTTGCTTCTCTGCATACTTTGTTATATGCAAAGTCCATCAGTGACTTTAAAAATGTTTAAGCCACAAATCATTTCAGTGTCTCACAGATTTTATTGCTAACTATGAAGCCGTACACTATGGAATATCCCTTTGGTCAGCTGGGGTCAGCTATCCCATCTATGTCTTTTCACAACTCCTTGTGCACCCACCCCCAGCTTACTCCTGAGAAGCAGAAAAGGTCTTGGCATTGTACAAGCACTGTACAGCAATAACTGAGATATTCCTATGCTGTCCACACTGTTTTGATCACAAATCCAAAACACAGCACCATACAAGTTACTATGAAGTAAATTTACTCCAGCAAAGCCAAAATCTGCAAATGTATTCAGTTTTCCAAAAGTGTTTTTATCAGTAAAATAGTAGGACATTATATTTGTCTGTTGGGCATTGAGCATTTGTCATGTGATTCAAGTAAAACATAATAACTAGAATTAGCATTGAGACTTTACACTAAAATTAAGCCCAGGTCACTTCTTAGGTGATTTAAGTAGCTGCCAAGTATGGCAGTTTTGAAGAGCTTTCTTTACTGTAGAAAACTTGTCCTGGGTGGCATTTGGGACCTAGGAGAAGATGAGAACAAGCTTAAAATTATGTTTTAGCTCTGGTGAGGGCTAACCTTCAGCCTTCAACCTTAGGCATGCTCTGGAGTTCTAAAGAGGTAATAAACAAAGTCAAGAAGATGAGCATGAAAATTAATATTTTTCTCTCATTTGTGCCTCTCTCACAAAGTAATTCACAAGTAATGCTACCGCTAAAAGTACATTTCAATTCCATTACATAGGGAAAATATCCTAGATACTGGAACCTAAAAAGTTTTCATGCAATAATTTTTCTTGATACATGCTTGGTACATGCTACAGAGGATCCCAATGGAGAAGTACCTCATCTCTTCCTCGTAAGTGAATTGAAAGGACAAGAGAAAATCCTGATTTTCCCTATCTCTTTGTTATATTTTGTAATTCTATCATTTTATGTGTTTGAGTGTTTAGTTCCACTGAAACTTTCAGGTCTTAAATTCCATGAGAAATTTAATGTTAGGTCCTATTGGAACACCTGAATTTCAAGAATTCTGGTGCCTAGTGTTTCTGTTTTTAAAGGCATAACAAGGATACCTTTACTGAAGGAACCAAAAAACCCCACCAAACTAAAGGTAAGCTGCAAGCCACAAAATGACAAAAGAGAATGAAGGGAAGAAAACTAAATTTTGTTTTAAGATTATCAATTATCTTAGTCAGAAAAAGATCTTTGAGGGTAATACCTCTGCAGAAAGCATAGAAGACATGTTAGGCAGAGACTGGTGTAGTGCTTCTTCCACCACTGTGAACACTGAATGTTTTGGTTGCTGCTTTGTGTCTAATCAAAACCATGTTTGTATTTTACTGGGCTCTCCTTGCTAGAACAGACATTTGAGGCTCTGGATAGTTAGTTTTGAGGATAGTTCTGCTTCCTCCATGAGAACAAGGAAGCTCAAGTGATCAGGCTTATAATGTACAAATTATTTTTCCTAGTAGGATCAGAGGTGGACACTGAAGTCTTCTGGCTGGGGGTGTCATGGTGTAGAAGTAAAGAAGGAAGGTCGAACAACAAACCCAACAGCCAGTTCAAGGACAGCAAATCTCAGCTCCTTGCGTCTCTGGAGCCGTGGTAGAAAGGATCACTCCAAATTTTTGTGATACTGTTTATTTTCAAGATCAGGAAATACCATTTGCTTTTGCATGTGCAGCTGAAGAAGGGAAACTGAAAATCTCTCTGCAACTACGAGGCTGAGGCAGCTGGTGATCTGAAGGAAGGCTGTGATGTTTACTCTGATAACTCTTTTGCGCTGACTTTGGGGAGGAACATCAAGCCAGATGCAGAGTCCCAACAGGGTATAAAAGGGGATAGATGGAGAGCAGGAAGGAAATGTGTTGCTATGCAAACAGTACCACCTCTTTTGAAGTAGAGATTTAATCCTGAATACATTCAGGACACAAGACCTGAAAGGCAGGCTTAGTGGGAGGTAATCTGCTCAATGCCCTTTCCTTTTGCTTAGCTAGAAATAATACAGGACCCGTTTCAGTTTTTCTGTCCTTTACTTTTTTCCTATCTAGTGCAGATTTTATAGAATCCTAATGATTCCTAAAATGCTGTATGGATTTAAAAAACCTGATATGCAAGCTATATACTTGGGATTGTTTGTCCGACACTGCAATGCAATCGGCACAGCAGTTCTTTAAGAATTAAAATATTGCTGCATATTGGTCATAGACATCAGCTATCCTCACATTAATGTAAGTAGTGACATCTTCACAGCTGCTTCTGAAAATAGTCCTTTGCAAGGTACTCAGTTGTAGTTCCTGTGCAATTGTGAAATTGAAAAAAAAACGTGTGAAAAACATAGGTCCACATGTAATTAAAGAGAAGGGATAAGGAATTGGCAGCTGCACCAAGGAAGTGTTTTGTGTCTACAGAAGTACAAAGACTGATAATCTAGGGCCCAATCTTGACCATGTTCAAATCTACAGAGTTTTCACAGAATCCCAAGGGAATTCTTATAGAAAAAGTAGCAGTTTACTGAATGAATGACTTCATTCTACTTTTTTTGTGGTGTTGCAGATGATAGGAATATCTACTACTAGCCCTCCTGAGAGGCAGGCTCATAAATACTGAGGAAACTGAATGGTTTGCCTGCCTGATGAATGTAAATACATAGACATATCAGCCATAGCAATCAAGTGATTGCCAGGGGGAAAAAAAACAAGACAAAAAGACCCTCTTCCATAGACAACCAGTATTGGGGAAGCACATTAAAAAACACCTTCTCATTCTCTCATACTTCTGTGAAGCTCTAAGCCTCTGCAACCCTGCTCTCAATGTTTCTTATTAAGGTCACTTCATGGGTGTTTTTGTACAGCAAGGTACAAAAATCTCTCTGATCTTTGCATGAGGGAAAGGGAGGCTTCAGAAGTGACAGAGGGCAAGAAGCTCAGTACATGAACTTTCTGTGTTCCTTTGAAAGGACAATGCTAAAGATGGAAAAGATCTACCCTATATCAGGATCACAGGGTCAGCATAATTTTCCTGCTGCAACTTAACATGCCTGCTTTTGAAAAATTTGGCCCACAGAAGGTAATAATCTGAATTAATCTACCTTTAGTCCCATCATCTCCTGTTTGAATAACCAATTACAAATGTGGAAGACCTATGGAAGTGGTAAAACCATTCGTAGGGTGGAAGAGCCTTGGCAGATCAGCAGCCTGTCTAACACACATATAATTCAAAATTTTGAAGTTCCTATGAAATCGATGTGAAAGGAGATTACAGCCTTATGAATTTTATGCTTTGCTGTTGTCATATGGGTGGATGATGACACCAAATATTTGGCCTGGAACTGAGTATGCTGCATATTTATGCATTCAAAAACCTTAGCCAGACCAGAATGCTCAAATCATTTATGAATTTTTAGTAGTCTTCCTACCGTAAATGTTTAAAGCTGTAGCTTAGTAATAAGATATTTGATAGTAGTGCTCAAAAAGACACCACTTGGGAGTTATTAAAAAACATCTACAGAGCTTAAATGTTTTTATGGAAAAAAAAGTGATGTGGCCATCTTTCTTCTCTCTCTGAATAAACACCATAGAAGCAGATAGATAGAGATGTAAACCAAATAGACGGAAAGTCAGTTTGCAACTTGCGTAAAACCAAATGAGGTAAAATAAGTTCCAATTGTGTTTCATTACCAGAGAAAGCATATTTTGCAATAGAATATTTTATGTTCATGTGTGCATGTTTGTTTGTGCATGCGTGTGCATATATATATATGTATATGTACATATATGCATGTGTGTGTGCATGTGTATATTTACATACACATGTGTGTATGCGCACACACAAATATATTTATAAATACACAATAAACTATTGAAAAATACCAAACCAGGCTTGTCAGTTATGTCAACAGTTTTGTCCATGAGCATAATTTGCATCATTCTACTAGACATTGCTTTAATTAAAAAAAAAAAACACCAAAACTGTTGCAGCTACTAAAAGAACTAATTTGTTTTTCTATAGTGTTTATAATAATTGATTGTGTGCCACGAATTTGTGTAAACTTTTAATATGAAGGAAACCATCAAGAACACAATATTTATTTTCCTTGTCTAATGTGCCATAGTGTTTCCAAGACTGCAAAGCTGCAAATAAGAGTAATGTCTGATCGGGCACATTGAACAGTTCCCCAGGGACCCTGAAAGGACAGCATATGATAACTTTCAGGGCTCCTTTCAGGCATTATAACAGCAAGATTTCCTCTAATGTTTTCATGTCATTTATATGAATAAAATTATAGTTTTATAATTATAAAAATTATAAGAAAATGTATGGTAATATTTTTTCATCATATTGTATTAGTTTTAATTGATTTTTGTTTTTCTTCAATGCTACTGTACTTGCTTTCCTCCAGAAAGATACATAAATGCTTAACCTAGCATAATTATATGTATACATTCTTACCCATTAGTAATTTGTGCTTTAATTATATTACCATTTGGACCACTGGATATTTGTGTGAGTCAGAGTTATTTAAAAGTGTTTCATTTTCACAGGTTTCTACCATTTTTCTATAGATAAATTAGGAAAGCTTGGGAAATTGCATACTGAAAATTGAAATAAGGACTATGCAATCCATTTTGAGACTTGCCTTTTGGTGTTTACTTCAAAGCATGGTTCTGTGTGTGTGCTTGATTTACATTTAGCAATATCTAAGTGCAAATAGTAATCATACACCAAAGTAAACTGGACTATATGCAATTGCTTCCTCTGTTTCTTCAATTGCAGTTGCAATCCCATAGATTCAAATCTTGACAGGTAGCATAATTAGAAAATTCTCTTTGTCTTATTAAATGTGACTCTTCTCAATAGAATTCACTTCATTGCAGGCAAAGAACAGAAAATATACTTCAAATCTAAAATGGGAAATCAACGGGGACTGTTTTATTTTTATCTGTCTTTGTGCAAGCGACATTATTATCAAAGGATATTGTAATGCTGAAAATGTACTTTTGGGATTTAAATCACGTATTAGCCTGGAAAGCAAAAAGTGCTGTAGGGCCCATGCAATATATTTTCTCATTAATCTGATTGAAAGATTATCCTTCCTATAGCTATGAAAAGTCTAATACCCATATATCCATCTTTCCTGCTAGTAAAATTCAGCTTTGTGCGTAGTCATTGTCTCTTGTGTCTGAGGTCCTACACTCTTCTTCATTTCTCTGTATAAGCCTATCTGTATTAAAATAAATTCAGAACAGTCCGCCATTTCATGCACACATTTTGATTATTTCATAAGCTGCTGAGGAAAATGGAAGTATCAGCAAGTCATGCAGTTTTCTGGTAATGTAATGCTGTCATTACCTCAGTGGTCATGTGAGAAAGTTTAACTATAATATCTGTGACAAACGTTCGGTGACTCAAAACAGTGTATTTAAATGAAATGCAGATATGAATGAGCCATTATTGCAATCACAACTCCAGCTTAGAAATTATTAAATATGAATATATACATTTTCACAGTAACCTGACATTTGTAATACATAACTAGCTGTGTATTTCTCACCCTCCTCCTCCTGTTTTCCTCCCCATCATCCCCCAGATTGAGAATAGAGGAAGTCATTTTGATCAGAGGCTGCACACAGTAATTGAAGACACTCCTGATGATTTCATGCAATCAGAGTGGCACATTATTTGTGATGAAAATTAAGTAAAGAAGGAAAGCAGATTTATAGGTTGTCTTCCTTATGGTCAACTGCCTTTACAAAAGATTAACAATTCTTTTCTAACCACCCCAACTGCATATATACTTTTCCACATTGTAGATTTACTGAAATTTTCAAATAACCTCAGTCATAATTTGTGGTACCTCATGACTTTAAGCTTTTAATGAAACTACAGAAGATGCCTTAAACTGAATGATTTCTATTCTGAGCTCTTTGAGAGCTGATAGCATGAACAGTATAGATGGCTCTAGCCATAACTGTCACACAGATAATATTCTTTTATGCCTCAAGACACTAAGATGGTGCTGTAGATAACCAAAAGGAATAAGCTGCCACCATCACTAATCTGCAGCTTTGAAACACTATAGCTTTTGCATGGTTAAGAGAAGGTAAAATCATCTGGAAGTGTAATATAGAAGACATTTTTAAGTTAACACAGAAGAGAGAACTTAAGGTTTTCATACTTTGTAATCTATATCCACTCAATCAAATCAAGTATATCCCCCTTTTTTTGTGTTTATGGATAACAATTGAAAATGCAAAAGAAGCCGAAGTCTTTAAATCCTCCTAGGATACTTTACACTAATATAGTGAAATTGAAATATGGGGAATAGTTAGCCTTATTGTTCCCTTCGGAGTTTAACTTTCAAGATGTTTCATATAGACTTTTGGTTGGTTTTATAATACATGTAACAGACTTTGTCCACCATAATATCTGCTTTGTGCCAGAGGAGTTTTATTTCTGTTGATTATTTTTCAATATGTAAAAGCAAATGCAAATGAAAATTCAATAGGAGACTGAACTTTATTTACATTTGTCATAGCTAAGGTCATCAAATTTAAACTATATAGTTTTAAATATATAAAAGTAAAACTTTTACAAAGTCTGTACCACTTTACAGTAGAGTTACCTACAAATAACCTTTTTTTTATTTCTATTCTTTAAAAATATTTCTGTGGACAAATGTTTTTAACATTCATGTTGCATATAATTTTTTCTTTATATTTGTCCTCTATAACATCTCACATGAGCTACCATTAAAAATTGATTTATAATAAATATAAACAAGGAACCAGTATCATTTTGGCACCTAGATTTTTTTCCACATGCAGTTTAGAAATCCCTAATCAAAAATCCTATTGTTGTGAGAATGCAGTCTGACATGAAAGTGTCAGGGAGGCAGCGAAGGAAAAATGATGAACTAAACATCAACAGAGTTGGACACACCATAAAACACATTCTCTGGGTGTGTTTTTTGGGTACTGCAGTCTGCTCTTCAGAGAAAAGAAAAATTTTACTTTAAAGTCTCAAGCAATAGGTACTTTTTTTTTTTGTTGAGTACATGAACTATCAATAATAATCTGCTAATTGTGTTCCAAAATACAATCATTGTTAGGACAAAACCCAAATGCATGCAGGAAGCTATTAAATGCACAGCAGTATTTGAAATCAAACCACGGTGACTTGTTATGGCATGCTGACATTATTGATTCTTATATATCGTTACATAAGCATCTCTGAAGCCAATTTTTAAAAATGGTCTGTAAAGCAGTTAAAGGACATCAAAATCTGGCATTACCATCAACTCTCTAAGCTCCATACTAAGCATTACTTATGACTCTTCTATGTAAACAACTGCATGCAACTGAAACTAATACAAAATACTGTTCCATTACTTCCCACGGCTAGAGCTTATGCTGTGTAATAAAGAATTTTGAACTCTACTTCTCATTAAAAATGGGATTTTAATCTCTTATCTTGCCATAAATTCAATTAATGCAGATGCCCCCTCTCCCTCAATTCCACTTGACTTAAGTTATCTCTAAAGCCTGTCATGCCTTTATGGCAAAACCAGGTCTTCAGTCAGTAGGTGATCTAGAAACCATGTATATTTTCATTGAACAAAATCCTAAGTACTGAGGAGAAATAGTGACTCAGAAACAGGAATTCACCCTCATTCTGTGACTCTACCCATTACCATGTTACAAATTGTCGTCATATTGATTGCCCAACAATAAGGTATGTTACTCATGCGCATAGAACTGCCATTTAAATATAAGAAACATCATTTTTGGCCCCTACAAGGAGTGAAGGAAAAGGATTTTTACTTACTATTATTCTGCTGCTGTTCACAAAAACCATTTGAGTCTCACTGCCAGAAGAGCTCACAAATGGTCTAAAAGACAGAATTGTCTGTAGATTTATCCCTGCCTAGCTATATTCACTTACAATTGTAGAAGAGGTATTATTTAAAATAATTTGCCTGGAAAGATAATATAGGGTCATGTCACAAATTAATTCTCTTTTGGTTTCATTTGTATTCATCAAAAAACACCTGCTTTTGATCACTGTGCCTGCTCTGTCCTTAAATTAAAGTGGTTTAATGTTAGTGAGAGAACCTGATATGAATATCTAGATGTTTACTATATACCCACACAAAAATGCACCAAAACACAGAATGTGATCCTGGCTTTGTCATCAATGGTGTTCTGTGCAGAGCTTTGCACTGTGCCTTTCCAGGCAAAGGTTAATTTATTCCTTCTTTTAATATGAATATTATACAATAGATGAACAGTCTGTGTTTACAAGCTTACAATGCCTGTGTTGTTAAATAAAAAGTGTACATTTCTCTAAATTCTAGGGGTTTTATCCTGAAAGATGGGCCTCTTCCATTTTTCCAAAGGGTTTGAACCAAGCCAGTCACTTTTTTTTTTTTTCCTGGCTGTTGCTCAGTTGGCCTTGTGTCTGTGCTGCAACCAGACACATTCTACATCTGGATATGTAATACTTTGTGTTTAGAGAACAAGACAAAATTGCATATTGAAACAAAAGTGCTACAGCAAACTATTTGTAAGTTTTCTCTGAAAGCACCTACTGATGCTGTTGTCATAAGAAAATCTAATGCAGCTGCTTTACACATTTGGTTTATTGCAAATAGAGGCAATAAAAATGATTAACAGGTAATTTGGATACATGCAAACCAAAAGAAAATCCAGAACTGTTGGTACAAGAAGTGCATTGACTAGCTGGTCTGAGTGCAGTGCCTATCAAAGGAGTCAGCACTTGGACAGGCTGAGAGAACTGGGTTGGTTCAGCCTTCAAAATAGAAGACAACTTATGGCTGTGATTTCTGAATGGGAGGGTTTAGGGAAGACATTTTGACTCTTCTCTAAACTAAGTGTTATCTGTCTGTCCCTGTCCATCTTAATGGTTTTTGAAGTTTAGGTCTTTTAAGTTGGCTATTCAACTTCCAATTTAGACAAGGGCCCCCAGACCTGATATTTTCTGCATAGTTCAGAGAAGAAAAAGGAGCTGATACACCTGAGCAGCATTGGTCCTACAGGACAGTGGTCAGGGGTTCCTTGGAATGTGTAAAAGTGTATAAAAGAAAAAGAATTCTTACTACTCATGCACAAATTTTAAACTTGAAATGTATGGTTAAGTACCAGAGCTAACTGCTTAAGACATTATATTCATAATTTCACTTTCATGAAGATTCTCAAAGTGTCAGATGATACTTCCAAACCCATTATTACTAGGCTAAAAGGAATGACAGATAGCATTGAAAGTATCTTTGAAACATTATGAGTGCTATTTGAAATTTCCAAATTACTTTCATGGTATAATTTTAGCAGCATACTGGAATTAGTACAGTACTAGTAATATACTTATGAAGCAAGTGCTGCATAGATGAGTTTATATAAGCACTTAGATTTTAGCAAGTATTATAGTCTTTTATTCTATACAGTATTAAAGCAATGATAAATAAGTCATGTTGGAAATACAACATTATGAAAAATATGACTGCACAGCTCATCAGTTGTGTGCCATTTTCCTTTTTTAAAAGTTACAGTGCTTACATAGTATAGAATGTAGACATTACAACTGAATTTTTTAAAAGGGCAGATTAATTTATGGCCAATAACAACATCTCTAGATATATTGCAAAAATAAGCTTTATCAGATCTTATGCTTCTGGACATAAACTGATCATTGAAAAGGTCAGGATATAATTTTTATGCACACATGCAACTATTTCTTTAGGTAAAGTTTTTGTTGTTGTTGGTCTTTGTTTCTGTTTTGTGGAAGCCAGCAAAATTTGTGAGTAAAAATCACAGATCACTGCTATGATCTTCTTTGATAATCCTTAAAGAGTCTAGAGCTTTCTTCATTATTCTAGAACTTAGTTTCTTCTATCAATAGGAACACACGACCAAACCCTGTTTCTAGTCACAGTAACTATCTAGCAATTTTTTTCTTTATGCGGAGGCTGATAATGTGCGACACTGATTTGGGAGATTAGGGACTCCAGGATAGGGTATTTTAACCCATAACCTGGGGGGAATATGCCCCCTGCTCTTGACCCCCCTGCCTCGGGGTCCCCGGAGCCCAACAAGGACACACACAGAGACCACAGGAGAGGAGACGAGCGAGAGTGAGTTTATTGTCTGGCTAGGAACTTATATAAGTTTCAGGGGAATCTAAAAACTGACCAATAGACAATCTCTGAAGATTCACAAAACTCACCAATAGAAGGGAAGGGTTAACAACCAATAGAAAAGGGTTAATAAGACCAATAAGAAAACTTCTCTTTATCTTCCCAAGGACATTCTTTCATACAGATAACTGTTGTCCAGGGGGATTTTGGGAAGAAGAAACAGTAAGTTGGGAAGAAATAACAAAAAGCCATTTTGAAACCTGTTTAAACAACATTAAAAACTTCCGTTTTCACAACATTTGTGCTGTTTTCTTCACCTCCTTCGCCAGTCCATTTCTGAAAAGACCTTTTCCATCCTAAATAGAGTGAGTTCAATGCCACAATAATGTTTCTAAATGAAAAATAATGCTATTTTCCCCCTCATGTTTTGAGGAAATTAAATATTAGTAAATAAATCTAGTGTTTTATAGATTAAAGTGTTCTAATATCACAGAAATATCACATTGAAATAGGTTACCGGTTAGAAATCAAAGACTTCGGTTGCTACTATTGTTTGATTTCCATTCCAGGCAGATCTTGATCAGACACAGCCAAACAACCTTATGATATGGTAATGTATATAACATATGAATGGATATCGCCCTGTATAGATGCAAAAATCTCCCTTATTTACTGCAAGAAACTAGAACAAAAATGGTTAATCTAGGAAAAGAGAAAGTGGTCTCAGTGTTAAGGCCTCTCTGCAGAATTTGATTCACTACAAAATAGTTAAGTTCTTCTGAGTACTTCCTTAAAGTAAAACCTTTTACATCTAGTTGTCAATTGAGTTTATCCAATCTGAGAAACTTCTCCTATCTTCATAACTGAGAGAGCTTTTAGGTGAAACTAATTTTAGTAGGAACTGTATTTTGAGCACAAAATATTTTAGACAAATACTATTATTACTAAAAACTCAACCAGTCAGGTACAGCACCCAAACTTAATGATTTCTTTTGATGCTCCTTTCTGCAATTGTTGTTGCAAAATGAGTACAGCAGAGTTTCCAGTGCATTTCATACCTGCTGTGAAGATAAGCCTCCATACGTGCAGCATTCTAGTTCTGTGGTGATGAACACCATAGAGAAGGTCATTATATGAATAATAATTTTATTCAGTTTTGAGTTGGGCTTATGTCGGGTGAGAAGCCAATGGTAGGGGTAAAAAGAGACATTAAACAGATTGTGGTGTTTTTTTCATTTGTTTTGTTTCATTTCTTTTTTCAGACAGACAATCTGTCTGTATTATGCAGTAAATCAGGCTGGGCTCTGGTGCAAAAAATAAAATCTGATCATAATATTTTTATTGTCATTTGATCTTGCTCTGGTTCTTAGTTCCATGTGAGATATCTGAGAACAGAGTCATGGTAGGGTCTACTTAATTCTCTGTGGGCAGACTTTGAAAGTCAGAGTAATTCTACTGCAACAAACTAGTCAAACTAATCAACACTGCAGTAGAAGTCTAAGCAGGATTTCATCTACAGAAAACACCTCTGGAGAATTTAGCAAAATTTCAATTAGGAGAGTGAACAGTGTAAGTTGTTCCAGTGCTTGCTATTCTGATCAAGGTGTGAAATGAAATCATATCAAGGTTCAGATATGAAATCATGTCAGGAAAATAACATCAAGAAGAATTTTGCCTGTCATTTTGCTTTTTTGTGTGTGTGTTTACTGATCAGTTGGTGACACAACAGGAAAATTTATGTCCAATATAAGTTCAAATACACTTAGACAGCTCAGTCTTCAGACATGCTGAATATCCTCTATTCCTTTTACATCCCATAGCAACGGAAGGTTTCAACACTCTTCAGTATTAGGAAATTAATGAACAATGTACATAATTTTATACTTTGAGAGAAACTGGAATTTGAGAAGGACAATGTAGTATTTGTTGATGTTATGGAATGGTTAGAGTGAGTTGTAGAAAAGAAAAATACTTTGTAAAAAATATTAATTGAATGAACAGCAACTTGAATTTTAATTCCAAGGACTAGGTCAAGTCATACTTTATGGTTATAATGTAAAATTAGTTACAGTGCAGCTTGATGTGCATAGACACAGTTAGAGACTTACATAGTGCAACATGAACTGTGATTACGTCAGGAGAAAGCTTGTTTTCTCTTCTAACAAATAGCAAGGGTTTTAGTCTTTCCTAATGAGATATTTTTGATAATAAAATAGTTAATATTTTGAGTCAGCTGGTGTAAAAATTCAAAATGTTTTAAAACTGCTTCTTATTGCCTCCAGATTGCACTCCAATTTTGTGGATAAATAATATTTTATTGATGTTGATATTGATGTTGCAGTCTTTCCTTCCTTCCTTCCTTCCTTCCTTCCTTCTTTCCTTCCTTCCTCCCTCCTTCCCTCCCTCTCTCCCCTTATTGATTAGTATCTTGTTGTTGAGTTCATCAGCCTAAATTATTTCTTAGGTAACATGCAAGAATTAATTATAGATTTATTTATAAAATACTATAGTATGAAAATAATGACAAGTGTATTTAAAATAAAAGTTTTTACAAATATCTCTACATACATGGGAACTTGGGGAGGGTTGGGGGATATTTGACTGGGGGGTTTTACTGGAAAAGTCCCCTACCTGTGACTTAAGGCATTCTTACATATAATACTTTCACTAACTGACACCTGGCAAGACTAGAAGTAGTGAATTAAAACAAATCTACGTGCATCCTACCTATTTCCAGAGTATAACACTTTGCTTGCAGTGAATGTTTGTAGGGAAATCAAACATTTTTCATGCACTTCCTTCTCAAATGGGCAGAAATGGACATATAAGAGCGTTAGGCTTGTTCCTTCGAGTTCTTCTCTTCAGTGAGAAAAAAACCACTTTTATGAGGATTTAATTTAACTGAAAAAACTTTGTGGATAAAATCACTAATATTAATCTCAAAAGGGATATTTCTGAGAGATGAAAACTTTCAGAGGAAGCTGAGTTGATTTGATTATGAGTGTACAAAGCTCAGAATTCCCAGTGGTATGATAATCCTTAAAATGAAAATTCTTACTAAACAGAACACTCTGTATGGGAACATCTTTCAACACACACTTATCTGAAGTTCTTTTCAAACAAAATCCCTATCAACAACAAATTCATATGGGATAAAGAAGATACCTTGGAATTAAAGTCATCAGTAAGAGACAAGCTCAACAAACATCTGATGTTTCTGAGGACATGATCACTTTTATTACAGAAATAAAATTAAGTGTATACTACTAGAATATATGTGTATGCCTCTAGCAAAATATCACGTTTATATACATGATCAGTCCAGTATGGAGGGAAACCTTATTGACACATTTTATTAGAAGATACAGAAATTCAAATGTATGAGTACAAGAATATAAGTCATGCTGGTCCACTGCTCAACATCAATAAACAATTATAGTAGAAAATTTGGAGAAATAGTATGCAACTAAAAACAGCAAAGAAGGCTTACTTGAAAGCCTGATTTTCCTATCTTTGTCAACTTGTTATTCAAAAGCTGTTTTCCTTTACTTTTTGGGGTTTTTTGTTTGTTTTTGTTTGTTTGTTTGTTTGTTTTTGAAGACAGTGGTGCATTTTCACTTATTTCTAGGGCTTCTTAATTTCATATTTACTACTTTTCAATGCTTTAGGAATATTGTTATCTCATGTACAAATAATGGATTGCTATTTTACATAAAGGTCATAATTGTGTCCTTGTGTCGTTCCCTCTCCCTGCCCCCCTCCCATAGCACTTTTTATTCTCTCTGTTTTTTAAAATATCTAGAATAGTAAGTAACTGGATCATGTAGGATGTCTCATCTTTTGGAAGATATTGTGAGATACCAATCTTTCTAGCACATAAATGCTGGAAGCAAAAAAGTTTCAAATCATCCTCTAGTGATATTAAATATATGCAGCTTTGCCAGTGTGAAACAAGTCACCAAGAAAGAATTTTCTTGTTATTAGACTGGAGTAAATGTCACATCAATTAATAATTCAGTAATATTTCTTCAGCTACCATTTTCACAATAAACGTCTATGTTTGCCCAGTATTTGAACAAAAGCAGATAATGCAATGAGGGTTTATAACTGTATTGAGATGACTGGAAGTGATGTTTGTCTTAAAATCTCTGTCTGTTTGTACACTATACTATATTTTGGTTCTTGATACTATTACATAAAAAATAACTACATTTCATAGTATAGTAGATTTTTCAACTTGTTTAATCTCACTGTCTGGATTTCATGGGGAGATTGTGATGAGTGACTACCATTTACTCTCGAGTTCAGCATTAAGATAATTGCATAACAAAGCAATTAATGAGGACCCTTAAATAATGCTGGGGTTTTTTTGGTTGTTATTTTTTTAAACACAAATCTTGACAATCTCTACACATAAAGCAGTGTTCAGAGCACAAAGGTAATCTGTATATATGCATGAAAACTAATGCCTGTATTATCTCAGTTATCAAACATCTTATAAAAAGATATTATTTATATTTTCTAGTCCAAGAGAAAGTTAAGATACAGTTAGATCTGTAAGCAATTTAATAAAAAAAGTCAACAATTAATCATTGGTTCGTATTTCACATTTTAATGTTTGTTTTATTGGTTACTCTATTTTCTCATAGGTTTTTTGGAGGCTTGTCTGAAAGAAAATATGCTATATACTGAAGCCAAACCACAGTAAAATTATTCTGCCTAAGTTTAAGAGACCCAATCATTTCTTTTCATACTTTATAATAACATATGACATGTCAATTTAAACAAAATACACAATATTTGCTGACTGTACTAGAAGGTTGATATTAAAATAATGTGTTGCTGTTAAGAGGAGATAATTGAGCATACTGAAATGTAGGGACTATCTGCTACAGCAAATGGAATAAAAACCCCTAGTATTTTCCTAACAAAGGGTGGTAATACAGATAATATTTGGTATCTAGCATTTTCTTGGTGTGACTGTTTAGCAAAAATCTCTATTTTTTGTACTACATTTATTTCACAATGCACTTTAAAATATGGGTATCAGACCTGAAGAGTTTAATAGCAGTAAATATTGTAAAATATTAGTAAGATCTTTTTTTCTGGGCAATAATGTGTGTCTATGTATGTCTGTGCCTGTGTTTTGAAAAGAAATCTTACTCTCTTGAGTTTGATTTGATTCTTTCCAAATTTACCCTGAATGAGTCACCGTGTGCTCTTCTACTTCCTATAGTAATAAAAAAAATGCATAAAATCTCCAAGTCTTAAAACACCAGTATTCTTAAATGCCTTCTTCTGTTAGACCAAATATTTTACAGAATTCTTAAATTTTTAGACAAACTTTTTTCAATGCCTTTTTTTCCTCTAGAATTCTGCTCTCTCTTTTATTCATGCTATATGAACATGTATCCTAATGTGTTTAGTATAACACAAAAATCTTTATACTTCAGTCTTCTTGTGTTCTTGCTGTTTCCCCAAGTACTGGGTGGAGTGTGATCATTTGTATTTGCTACTTCATGCCATTTTTCTTGTCTCCTTCCCTCAAATTGTGCTTATATTGTCCAGGTTAACACTTGCCCCTGAAACACTAGGTGCCAGAAACAGCTTTTTTCAGGTCTTACTAGAGCTCTGCTAAAATTCCTTGTACCTAGATTCTTCCCAAGTTCCCTCCTTCACTGCCAGTCCTGCCCCTGACATATCACTCTAAGTCATTCTCTACAGCAATCAGGTCCTTCACAATATTGTTCCATACTCTGCTGCTCCTAATAGCAAACAGAGGCTGCTCCAGAGGGAGGAAGTGCAGTGGCAAAAGCACAGTCACTTTACTCATTGCCCCACTCAGTGCCATTTGAGCCACTCTTGTAAAGATCCAGAGGGCAGGTTGGCTGTTCAAAGGCTCCTGTTGTTCTGCTGTTTGACCAGTGACACACAGCAGGAAACACCCCAGTTTGAACCACGCATCTTCTCCCCATTCCCACCCACTTAAAATTGTGTTTGCCTCTGCAAATTGTTACCAGTTTATGAAGAACTGACCTTCTAAGGTCATTGTCGCACAGAACCACCACCAAGAAGCAGGTTTTGGATGTTCAGCCGAACAAAACTCTAGGCACTCAGGTGTTCCTTTTAGCTCAGTTTATAGGCTCATACTTCTAAAAGTGTATTTGGTTCTGTCATACATTCTATGTATAATGCAAACTTGAAAGTAATATACTACATCCTTTTCAACACATTTTTACTGCAGTGAATCTGTGACTTATTATTATCTGATACAGACAGTATAGACCTGCAAGAAGTTAACTGTTTTGCTATGCATTCCTACATATAGTTTTTGTTGTAGTAATAATGCAAGCTGTTTGGTTCTTAAAGCAGGACTAGGAAAAGAGTGCTATTTCAGTTTGGGGTATCTGTGAATAAGAATAGACTCAGAAGTATAAATAACTTCCTATTCCTGTTGTAAAATCTGCTAGAAAAAAAAAAAAAAAAGAAAGCCAAAGACCAGAATTTTGAAGCAGTATGGATTTGCCCTTTTGAAAATGAAATGCAAAAATCTACCCCAAGTGATTCCATATTTTATATGTTTGAATAAAATATGTATTTGGCTTATCTTTTCAAAGCAAAGGTAAACTTCATGAAAGTTCATGTTATTTTGCCCTTTGTCTAGAGGTCCTCTAAATTTTAATGGCTTGTGTTATACCTATGGTTTGCCACTGAAATTTACCTTATTTTTTGGGGTCTCTTTAGCAATTGGCTGTTCAAAGGGTCTGCTTGTCTGCTGCCATATTATCATGTTAACTGTTTGTTAAAACTGTGGAATCTTGCATCTCTGTCCAGTGAGCTGGGGCATGGGTCATTGTCACCAAGCTTGACAATGAAAATGGTAGGAGAGAATCCTGTTGCAAATCTGCCTGCAAAATTTACTTAACTTTAGTCCAAAGTTTACAGGACCTCAAAATCCCTTCAAAAGTTTTCAAGGTCCTATTCAAGTATGGCAGACAAGCAGCCACAAGAAAAAAGAGAAGTAACAAAGTCCTGGATATGCCTGTACACCTTTTGCAGTCCACTTCTAAAATCTGCAGTCATGTAAGTCAAAATAAAATTTACACACAACCAAATTTAAACGATGTCAGTTTATTTTTTTCTCTCTTTCACAAATAAGGTGCAAGATGGTATACAAATAAAATCCAATCCCCAATCAAAAATTTTGCCTTTTTTGTGGGTCAGAGGACACATAACTGATATAAAAGTTCAGCGTAGCATTTTCCAGAAGGAGAAAATGAATCTGAGGACTTTAAAATAGATTAAAATACAATGATTTTTATTTGGTTTTATTTACAATATATGATGTCTTTTCCAGAAAGGAGGAACAAAACTACAGAGACTTGTAGTTCAGTTTTGCCTCGGGACAGTTTGCTCAAAAGTGCATTATTATCATCATCATAAGTCTTATTTGAGAAATTAATTTTAATTTCTTTCAATAGTTTTTGCTTTTACCTAAATACAACGGTCAAAATCTTGATTTTGTAAAACTAATAGAGAAAAATTTTGTCTCAAAATGGAGTTGATGTCTATGTGACTGAAGAGAAACAGAAACTAGAGAGTTCTTAATACTGAAAGTGTTTATCTTGAAAATCTTGTCCTGCTTCTTCCTCCCCCTTCCCTTCCCTCATCAGAGATATGAAAGGGTGAAGCCCACTTATCTCAAGCACCGTCTTTCACAATTTCCCAGCATGATTGCTACACTCATTTGGGATACTTGGCTGATAGATCCCCGGCTTTCATCTTGTGACAATGGAAAGGAGGGCATTCTCAGTGACAGGACAAAAATATGAAACAAACTTCCTACAAAGCTGATCCCAAACAAGTGGAGCCTCTTTAGCGTGATTTCAAGCTCAGTACAAGGCATATCTGTATTAACTGGTATTCCCAAATAGGTATGTAGCAATAACACTGAACACAGGAGGAGTCAGTCTCCAGAACGTCATGGTAAAGAAACAGCTTCAAAGCAGAGAAAGAAAAGTGGTACCTTCCAGAAGTAATTTTGATGTATCTTTAATCATTTCTATGTGCTCAAATACTCCAATGATTAGTGCCATAGATATACCTATAAATAAATCACACAATGTTGGAAAACATCTCTGAAACATAAACTGAAGTAGTCATCATCTGTAATGCACATGAGAAATATTTAATTAGATGTGCAAGTGAGCTGACATGCAAGTAGAGTATGTTAATTTGCAGAATTTTCTTTGAGGAACACAAGCTGTTCCTTAAGTGTATGAAAATGAAAGTAGCTTATACAAAATTAAGTTCAGAGATCAATGGCAAAACTTCTTTAGCATCTCTAAGTAGCACTTGATAAAGACATTGAAGTTAAGAGTTGATCAGTAACTTAATTATAAATTCAAATGTCAAAGTGTGATGTTATTGCCATTATAATATTATTCCAATAATTATAGGACTGTTACAAATGAAAGAAAAAAAAGAAAAAAAACGGAAGTTAACAGATCAAATATGTGACAAAAATGAATAAAATTACAACAGAAAAATAAAAAAAAAGAGACAAATAACCACTAGAGGGGAAAAGTGTTACCATAAAGTTGTCAGGAATTGGAAATATCTCATGATATGTAGCACTGTAATAAAATATTAAGTTCTTATTGCCAAATGCCATGCTGTCATCCAAAATAATGAGGAGGGGAAAGAACTATGATCACTAGGTAAGATTTCAAGAGATCTTCAATTCTCATAAGTGGAATAGAACAGCCTTCATTCCATGCTGGAGATGAAAATCTACCCTACTTGGAAACAATCAAAGAGATTATTATTAACAAAGTGTTTGGAAAGTTAAGAACAGAATATCTTTTCAAGAACTTTACCAAGAAATAGAAGGTTAGAAATAGTACAGTAGTTAGCAACAGAATTTGAACCATATAAAAGCTTCTTAAGGGGGGGTGTTGAGAAAGTAATCACTTTAAAACCCTCAGGAAATATGCCACTGAAGAAGTGATCATTAATAATACCTCTTATGTGGCAGGAGAATCAGAAGAAGGAGTATCATCAAACATAAGGTAGAGTGCTAGTGTTTTTATATAAGGTGATATTAAGTGAATCATGTAGGTAGAGCTGGGAATAACTAGACTTGTAACAGGAGAAGGATAATTAACAGTTACAAAAAGGAAGGAAAAAAATGGGTTAAGCAGCACATTAGATGTGTGTTGAAATTTTTTCTGTAATTAGGAAATTTTGTTTATTATTCACTAAGCAATAGATTCAAATCAATTTAAAAAGAGTGACTATGTAAAGGAAGAAAATGTTTGCAAGGTACTTTCCAGGTGATGGATTTATAGACAGAGTATAAACATTAAAAAGGGTTTCTTAATTTTAGAATGGAAAATAAATTACATGGTAGAGTGGGCTTTTACATCACTATGATCAAAATCTTACACTGATATTTAGGAGGTTAGCAGGGAAAATAGCTATATGTTGCTCAAGGGGGATGAAAATCATACTAAGTATAAAACCAAAATAATCTAAATTTAAGATTATTATACAATGGAATGTCAGCACATATTTGCAATTACACTTACAGTTTCTTCTGATTTTGTGCCACAATATCGAAGTAAACTTGGAGCTGATGGAAAGATTTCCTAAAAATAGGATGTCAATCAGATAAGGTAGTCTCTGAATTGTAACAATTTTAAAAGAAATTTATAAACCTATATATTTTACTCCCATCTTTAATTTTTTTGACTGGTGCTTGTCCACTGGTTGATATCTGTGAATTCAATTTATTCTTAAAGAAGAAATATTAATAATATACTTAGTAAATCATTAAAAATGTATAATTTTACTTCAGACTTTGAGAGTAAACACAGTGAACATTTACCAGAAAGTTATAAGCAAAAATTAAATGGCGTTTAGCTAAAAAGCAGAGGTATGATACTAATAAAAATGCAAGGAAAGTGTCAGATTATGGCATTTAAGGAAAGAAGGGATAGTTAGAAATGGAGAAATAAAAAAATGTATCTTTAAAGTGTAAAAAAATTGCAAATATAATTTTTTAATTACTTGGTAAAAACTTACGTTAGTAAAAGAATAACAGAAAGAAGAAAGATGTTTAAAAGTATATTATTTTAGAAGGGTGTTTTAGGTTAACGAGTAAAGAAAGGGCCAAAAGAGTCTTCTCAAAAATACAAATTGATTTTGGGAATATATATCTAATAAGATGGGGAAAATAAAAATGGCTTAGAAATAGGAAGGAATAAGCAGGAAGTGTTGCTAGTATGACAAGGGATGCTGCTTCACCTTGGGGAATCTACACAAAAATAAGTGAGGCAGGATGAAGTACAACTTGGATAGCAGTAACATTGCCAAGAACAATTCTATATCAGAACTTGACTTATTAAACACATGTGAGTTGTGCACAAATTTTAAAGAAATTGTTTGTTATAATCCATCTATAAGAAAACATAACTGTGTCTGAGATAAAAAGAATGAGTGATATAAGAAGAAACAAACGTGAAAAAGACTGGAAAAGGTTAGAAAAACAGGAGACCAGGAAACTTTAGAGGAAAGAAAAAAAAAATCTAACAACAGTATAATAGATGCATTGTAACTAGAGAGAAATAGGGATGATTAATGGAAGGTGAAATTAAAAGAAGTGATGTAAGAGCAAAGAGTACTACAAGGTCATCTATATCGATGAGCTATATGAACCCTGACATTTTTACAATGGGTTTTCAACAGAGTGAACTGATCCTAAAGTATAGCAGCTTGAGTGGGACAGAGGAGAAAGAAAGAAAAGGTTATGTTGCAGCATGACGGAAAAAAAGCTTGTCTTAAAAAATTAAGCCTTTTCAACAGCTAAAGCCTCAGAGAGTTCCTTGGTGACCTGATTTGTCAAATGGATTTTTGTCCCTTGCTTGGTATTTTCAGTTCACTGCATTCTCTTATGCCAGTAAATAATATCTAAAAAAATTAAAATGCTGTAATATTTATTTTAATATCTTGCCTGAATTGGGTTTCCCTATGTACTTAGTGTAAACATGTTAGGATTACTTTAGTAGTATGTGCTTTCTGACTATTGATGGCAATTCAAGGGTCCCAAAATGCAGAAGAAATATCCAGTTCAAAGTATCACTCCCTACAGCTATGGATTTCTACTTGAGATTGTATCTCAAAATCACTTTTTGTAGTAACCTACTGCTCTACTAAACACTAGTAACACAAATCAATCTGGCATTCCCAGAAGCCCAGGGAGAATTCTCACACAGCTTTCACTGTAAGTGCATTAAGGTTGCAATGGTTGATCTAGAATCAGGGTTTCTCAGAAGAGCACAATGCCAAAAAAAATAGACTCCTTAAAATAAAAAATAAGAATTAAAAAAAAATAAAAGGAGAGTCACCTACAAAACTACAAAGTTGCCCGATCAGAAATGTGTATACCTGTCCTTCTCCACCAGGCAGGGCATCAGTAAGAATGCATTGCTTGGAATGCCAATTACATAATAGTGTCTGAGAAAAACCTGAAAATTATTAGTATTGCTAATATAGTAATTACAGCTGTGCATTCTACCAAAAAAACACTGTCCTTTTTTGGTTTTTAACTTGAAAATTTTGTCCCTTTTCACATAGTATACAAAAAATGCCTCCTCTTTCATCTTTCAATTTCACTACTGCTTCTGCATGTGAAAGCAGATTGTTTTGCTTTGTTTTCCCAGGCACTTTGACTGAGTGAAAGTGAATGTGAAATACATGTATTGTGATCTACATAATGGTCCTGTTTTGTTTTGTGTTTTGTTTCACAAATGGATGGGGGAAATTCTTATTTCTTCAGCACATTTCTTTACAAGCTGAATCTTGGGCAAGGGTGAAGTAGTTCAAACAAAAGAACAGGCACAAACTTTAGCTCATCTCTGAATAATGCTGCAATATTTCAGGTACAGAACTACAGGGGGAAAAAAAAGAAAAAAAACCAGTTTCAATAGGCTTTGGTTAATACCCTGTGGAGAAATCAGGTGATTCTACTTGTATTTGTGCAAACCTTCTGACACCCCTCTACCATGGTCCTAGCATGGGAAAGGGAGGAGAGTATATGAACAGCTCATCAGCACCAGATACAAAGATGAGAAGGGGAAGGGAGCTGCTGAAAGCTGTTTCCTGTCCTTCTCGAACTGCAGTTTAAAGCTGTTGCTTATTTAAAACTTATGGAGAGAGGGAGGAACGCTCAGGGTTTGAATCATCTAAAGATGTGTCTTTAAAATAAATTAGTGCTACTATATTTAAGCTCTCTTTGGACATTCACATGTAGAATTAAAGCAATTAAAATATACTAAACCTTAAGAGTAAAATATTTATGCGGTTTGCTTAATCCACTTTAAAAAACAATATTGAGTTTCTTGATGGTTCTGAGT
The DNA here is from genome assembly GCA_013397135.1 of Pachyramphus minor. Taxonomy (NCBI): domain Eukaryota; kingdom Metazoa; phylum Chordata; class Aves; order Passeriformes; family Tyrannidae; genus Pachyramphus; species Pachyramphus minor. The sequence continues at coordinate 851,453 of VYXB01007922.1, forward strand.
TTATAGGTCATTACAATCTTATGATCCATATGATCCTTATGGTAGTTGTCAAGGACTCCTTTGCCCTCTCTGTTCTCCAGGCTTGTATGCTATACAAAACTTAAGCCCCACTGAGAGTTTTTGTTGTACTATATTTAATTAGGTCGTTACTCATTTTGTTGTTGATACCCAGAATTTAATGAAATGACTTCTAAGAGTGCCAATGGTAACAATAAATTATATCTACCCTGCATTAATAATTAAAATCTGCCTTTGAAAATGTGGTTCAGAGGTGTGGTCTCAGTTACTGACTAGGACCTAGGTGCTTAACAATAGATTTCAACCATCTTAAACTCTCTGAGAAAGTACATATTGGGGCATATGTGTCTATAAATTTAACTCTACAATTTGGGGAATATTGTTATTATCAGTGAAAAGGGCAATGCTCTGTTATTAGGCCTCCTGGCAGGTAGGATTACTTGCATTTTGCTTTCATAAAATTGATTGGTTTCTGCTGGAAGTGAGCTGCTCAAACACTTGGCAAACAGCATGAATCTAAGGGCCTTCTGTACTCAAAGGTATAAGTCCATTGAGTAGAAATGTGAAGACATATACCCTATATTTCTAGATAATGCTCTGTATTAGCACCTAACCCACTGGCATTTTTTGTTTGATGATTAAACACATATTGATGGGTAAAAGAGGACTTTGTACTTTTTGTATTAAATTTTGCTATTAGGCAGCTGTTACTTTACTTACTGCACAATTAGTCTTCTTGCTTCTCACAGAAGGGCCCATTTCTTTTCATCTCCTAGAATTATCACAGGGTGATCTATTCTTGCTGTAATATATTTATTTAGGGAAGAAGCCTATCTTGCAGTTTGAATACTGAAGTCAGAACCCAGGAAATTCAGCTTCCACTACAGTTCTACTGAGCACTCAGAGGCTATGGAGATCACAATTCTCAGCCTAAATTCTTGTACTGACCTAGCTGAAGTCCTTCAATTTTGAGTACCTGGCTGAAGATGTTTGGTTCAATTAAGTTACTCAGGAGATATCCTTAAAATGTTGAATTCTGTTCTTAATTATGTTCCCCATTGATAAAATGGAGAAAATAATTCTTACAAGATTTCAGTAAAAAATAAAAGCAAATCAAATGACCAAATATGGGTTGTGGTAGTATAACTTGAAGCCTTTAAGCAAATACAAACTATTTTAATGCATATTGTTTTCAAATTTAAACCACAAATTTTAATTACCTTTTTTAAACTAATTCTCTGTGGGTAGCTTTTGAATACTAAGGATAAGGGAGATAAGGGAAGTTTAAGTGAAGAGATACTATTTCTTTTCCTAAAAAACCCAAGCAGGTTTTCATGATAGCTCAAACTTTCCTCAAGTCTTAAAAAGAGCAGCATTCAGCCTGTCTCCTGAGGTTTTTCTAAACAAAGTTACTGTTGATGCTCCCTCCACAGACCTGGCTCAAGAAACCTATAAAACATTTATAATTCCCAGATTGTTAATATAGAAACATCATGAAAATATGGAAAGTTGTGTCTGTAACAGCCTGTGAAAAGGCAAAGGAAAGAACAGCGTTACCAAGGCAGAAATTCCCTTCACTACCAGAGGAAGGAGGTGGGCAAGACTTCCTGTGATGACTTTGGAGCAAGCTCTGCATTATAAATTGGAAAATGAAGATCAGATACATATTCCCCACCACCATGTCCATAAACAATATTTGCCTGTCCCTGCTTGTCTCCCTCCCTAGAAATATTATTCTACCTGTTTAACAAAGAAAGAAAGAAAACAAAATCCGGCAGGGAGATCTGTGTCTTCAACAGGCTTTAGAAAGATTCTAACAAGGCTCAGCCCTCTCCCATCAGAGAAAATAAGCCTGTTTTTATCAACAGGATGAAAACATTAAATAGCAGTTTCTACCCATACCTATAATTTTAGTTCCTCTTCCAGACTGGAGGGGCAGAGGAATAAACTTTTTTCTGATCTCTGTTACAACACTGTCAGCTGCAAAAAGTCATCTGCTCCATCAGAGGACCCAAATGCCACTAAACAGAACCCACGGGGACAAGCAGAGAATTCAGACATGCATACAAAGGAATCATAAGAACATTAATCTTTTCAAGAATCAACTGACAGTACATTTCAGAAAGCACATATAACTCAATTAATGCCTGTGCTCACAAAACCTTGTAATTTATGAACTATAGCTCTTGGGGTTTGCTAAACAATTAAAATCAAATCTAGCTTCTCCCCTAAATTTTGTAAAGCATATTTTATAAGTTTAATTCCTGCAACTTCAGCAGGAACAGTTTGTCTACATGACCCTGAGAGTAAGAGAGGAAATCTTATTGCTCAGTGATCTGCTATCATCAATGGACAAAAATTAAATGCTTTTGCTAATCCTTTCACTCTCACTAGCCATTGACCATGAAGCTTTGTTGACCTTGCTGGAAACCCTGGCAAGAATTATTGAGAGGCACTTGAGCAAGCTATTCTTTTCTCTCAGGAAAGAACCGGAGGGTAGTAGCTGATGACTGCTCTTTTGCCTCGATGTCTTATGCAAGATACTCTGTTACTTCTATTTGATACACATGCTACATTGTTAGAGCAATTCGGCAGTATGTTGTAAATACTGATTTTGGATCTGATCAGATTTGTAAAGTCATGGCAGTGGTGAAAGTGGAACTATAGTTCAAATCAGCTAAAACAGAGCTGCTGCTGCCAAATTATTTGAAAAACCTTAGGAGGAGATGAATAAGCTATTTCTCTGTTAATGTCAATATTTTTAACTTGCTTTTCACAGTAAGACCAACTGTTTAAGTATCTTTAAATGCTTGTGTACTTTTAAATGGCCAGCAGCAGTTGTTCTTTTCTTAAGTGGTTTTCAAATATCGCTTTGAGTGGAGGACTTAGCTGTGGTAATCTCTGGTTTGCCTCTTCAGTGCTGGAATTTCAATGTTGCACCTTTTAGCTGTGGCTGCATAAAGAGCTCTTTCAGTTTCTCACCTGGTGGCCTGCAGCAATTTGGACCCATCCAGCTTCATAAAATTGCTTCTATTTTAAACAGATATTGTTAGACAAGCTGATGTGACCCATCCCAATGGTTTACTGCCACTGAAGGAGGCAGCTGTGCTCTCACCTTTCCTCGGGTGCCTTCTAAAGCCTCCCTGATGTGTACTGCAGCATACCTCTGGTTGTTTACTGAGCTGATTAAGTTTTCTAAATGGGTACAAAGTTCATCCAGGAGTGAAAAGTATCTTGTCCTCTAAGAATGAGCTATTTGTTGATGGCTTTTTATTGTCTTCTGCTACTTGCTAAAAGAGAATTAGGAACTACAAATTAGGGCCAGGCATGCTGTTGTCAAGACTTCTTAATAAAGCCATTCCTCAGTGTTGTAGAGTTTGATGGCCTCCAAAAGATGCTGCAGGAAACACTGACATTACCTTTTGCCATGTGGGGAATGGGACATAGTCCATGGCCATAGGGTAAATTTTACTCCTTTAGTTGCCATTAATTGTTAATTTTCTATAAAATTGTGATGTGTACACACATTATCTGTGTGTGAATGTGTGAATACAATGGTTGGGTTTCAGAAAATACCTGTAAGGTTTATTCAATAAATGCAGCTGTTCCACAGTTCCTTGAAACTTTCGTAATTCCTATTTACAAGAGCACCAAAGTCCCATTATAAAAAAAAAAAAAAAAAAAAAAGGAGGAAAAAATCAGTAGGGACCCTTTTTTTTTAGTGATGAAATAGGTTAATTTCATAGCTGACTTGAAATCTTGTGACAAGTTATGGTATTCTATTATGCCATTATTAGTAGAAGACATAATCCCTTGCAGCTGTGGTAACTCATGATAACGCACAATATATACCCATCAAGATATCTCCTGACAGCAATGAAATTAACTCGTGTCACCCCTGTGTCTAACAGAATGTGCTTGCAGCTTCTTCTTAGTATGCTATTTCAGATACCAATGAATTGTTATATGGGGAAAATGCATCTATTAGAAACAATTATTTATATCAAAATTTTCACTGCCCTTACTCTACATTTGACGATGAATGTTTCAAGCAAGTTAAGCAGACATTATAGGTAAGTGTTTGAAAGTAAAAGAATTCATAGTTATTGCTTATTTCTCAATTGTGTGTTTTCCTGAACTTTGACAACATTGGGATAACTGCCCTGCACAGTTACTGTTACTCCCAACACATCCTGGTGAGGTTGCAGTCCATTGCTGTGTCTTCTGGCTCAGAATCAGTGTGTGAGCTGAAGCCTAAAGCCGTTGCAAAGTCTGCTGCTGTAAGGAGCTATTTTGAAATTATAGGATGATGAAAAAACTATCTGTTACAACTTCATTTTATCTCACAGACCAATACTTCTAGTACAGAATTATCTATGTGTCTCTGAAGCTTGGAGAACATACCCTTTATGGCTAGTTTTAAATTTCTGGAATGAAAATATATTTTACTGTATTTCAAAGCAGAGGAAGAAAGTAAATCAGATGAGGGCAAATGCATTTCAGCAACATTTTTAAGACCGTACGTTTAATGATTTTTTAAAAACAAGTGTTTTGAAATATCAATTAAACAAGCAAAGATATAAAAGCCAGTATTTACTATCACACATATTCTCACTTTCTGACAGGTTTCCATAATCAAACACTTCCCACATCACAAACGTTATGCAAACACTCTGTAGTCCCAGCATGGTATGGGTTATTCCCAACTTAACTTCATGTACTGCTTCCCTGATGACTAGATCAATTCTGACTTTAATTTTTTATTTAAAAGCAACAATAACAGCTGAACTCCAAATTAGACTCATGGAATACCCTCAATTTAGCTCTTTTAATAAAATGGAAAAGTTGAAAGCAGCCTGGTCACAAGGGGAAGTGTTACTTAAAGCTTGAGTTTGGCCATCAGCATTACAGAAATAAAAGACAGCTTTAAAAATAGAGACTATGGGTTTTATCACTGGTCCGAATGGCTTCCCTTGTGGTTAAGCAGCTTTTAGCTTTAAAGTTTTATCAAATAAAAAGAACAAATAGAATGCTCTTTTTTTCACCTGATTTGGGCAGATCCTATTTTAGGAAACAAAAGCCAATAACTGTATAAAAATAAACAGAATACTTACCATGCAGAAAGTGTGATTCCTGACATTTAAAAGTTAGAAAAGTATTAATTTCTCTTATAAGTGAAACATATATTCATTCTGAGATTCACAAACATTTGACAGTACAAATTAACGCAACCCGCATTAAAAATAGCAGATTTTACAGCCTGTATTTCATGGAAACAATGCATTTCCATGTATTCCATACAGTGTAACAACATAAATTGTAAATTTTAATAAATAATTAATGATAATTTAAGAAATACTGCATCTGTATCCCAAAGAGCAGTGCAATTATATCTTAACTGAAATAAAAATTGATTATTGACACTAGAACTCCACCATTTAGGCTTTCAAAGAGGCATGCAACATTTTAAGGACAGTCTACTGAGAGGCTAATATCCTTTGCTGGACTTTGAAAGTGTAAGGATAAGTGTTTTAAAGGCAGAGGGAAAGGTGTTTCAGTGTTTCAGTGAGAGTGTATGGTGCTGCAAAACTTTTGATTGCACAGCTTTGGGATTGTTGTGTGGATCTTGCCTTCCAAACCTTCAGGCACCCCTATCCCGCAAGGACATTGAACCTCCTAACCGATACATTGATTTAAAGTTGTTTTAGAAAAGCCAGCTGTGATCCAGCTGTAAAAGGTTAGATGCCTGAACACATAAAAACAAAAATGAGAGAGTATCTTGGCTACTGAAGTGGCTGCTTCCCACTTGTTTCTGGTGTTTTCTAGTCTGTTTGCAAGTCTCTATGCCGGGCCCTCCTTCCAGAAACTGCCTGCTACTGTTCCTGCAGATGTTGTACTTATGATCTGGAGAAAAGATTGCAGAAATCTGTAAACGGGATGTACACTGACAGTATTTTCATCATTTCAGAATTTTTTTTGAAATTGTGTAAATTGTTCAATGGCTAACTCTTATCCTCCAGCTTTCACGTCTGTTAAAAATCACCTTTCAGTATTATATATTTACCCGTTCTCAGCTTCTGTCTTTGTACTCTCTGAATCAGAAGTACCTTTCAAGGTAGGTGTGTCTTATGCAGCATTTGTCAAGGAACAATGTAAATTTGCAGAACCACAAGCTGATAGAAAAAGTAGTACCTGGAATTACAAGTATCATCAGAAGAATTAATACCAAATCAGAGGAGGTACTCTCTTAATAAAAACCAAACAAAAAAATAAACAAACTTTTATATAGTACACTAGGGGCCTAGAGCCATAAAAGACCTGTAAAACTAACTGCTGAGTATCAGTTTCTGCTCAGAAAAGAATACAGAGTGGATCAAGTACAAAGGAAGGTTACTAGGATGATGAGGGAAAGGAGAGGAGGAGATTCTGAAAGAGCTTGGATATTGTTCAGCTTAGGAAAATGAAGGCTGACTGTAAGATACTATGACATAAAAACATCACAATTTTAAATCACCAAGCAGAGACAGAGGTGCTGTTATAACTGGGTGTGAACATTGTTAACTGGCCCTGAAAAAGTTTTGTCTGGAAATTGTAGGATGATCTAACATTCACAGATTCTGAAATGCACTTCTGACTAGAAGAGTAGTATCTAAACATGAGCAGAATCATGAGATGGTAGATCAAGTCTGTTTGTGATAGGAGGGGCTTGATGTGATGAGCCAAATTGTCTCTTCCTGTCTGAAACTGATGTAAGTTATTATAGTTTAAAATTCTTAGTAAAATATACATATGGATTGGGGCAGCATACTCAAGGCACAAAGCAGATGACTCAGATCTGTTAAAATAGCTCACTCAGCCCACCCATCAAAAAGGTTAAGTTAAGCTTTTTCAATAATGTTAAAACCTAAATAACATTACTGAAGTCTTCAGTTCTCTGAAAAGTTGTAACTGATCTGGCTACACTGTAGTCTTTGGCAAATTATTTTGCTGATTGAAAGTTTCCCTTATTTATGTATGGATCAAATTTTTTTGGCTTGTTCTTTATAGGGGGACAAAAAGATAATTGAGAAGGCACAGAATGTAGCATTGTTTTCATCATTCTACCAGTTCAATGGTCCAATACATTTCTTTTGGAAACTTCAATATGGGTTTCAAGTTTTTTATATGGATTTTTGAAGTATTTTATTTTTCCCATATGACAACATCTTACTTTCAGAGTACATTTTTTAATAGAGTTAGGTGTTGTGAAGCTGGAAAAATTTTGTAGCGGTAGAAGGAGTAGAAACATCAAAGATGAAGAAGCAGCATCTAAAGTGCTGAAGAAGTTGCAGCTCTGGTATTTGAAAACACTACCTATTCTTGCAAAATATGTTTTAAGGCACATTGCCTAATAAGCATGTTTTGTGTCAGCTGCTTACTTCAGTGTTTTATTCTGAAAAAGTAAGGTGTGTGAGTAGCTTTGAAAAATATTTTCCAGAGAATAAACAAGGCTGAGAGCTAAGTGAATTAATTGTAAACTGATGATGCAAATTAGGGGAAAATATTTTTTCCCTGATTACTAAATATGTTGAGTGAAAATCAAATTCATTAGTAAAGAATAAACACACATACTATAATTAAACTGTATATACCTTTAACGTACGCCTGTTAGCTGAAAACATCCACAACTGGTGGTTATAAACTTTCTGATGAAAGTGTCTCCTGCCAAAACCCTGGTGTTCTGTCAAAGATTAAAGCAAGTAACTTGCGGTTTCTTTATTATAGCTGGCTCTGACAGCATGTATAAACTGACAGGAAATTTCCATTGAATATATGATGTTTCAGGATTCTGCTAGATGTGCAGATGTACATACAGGAAGGTTCAGTGGAATTTTAGCTTGAACAGGAAATGGTGGGATATGAAGTTCTAAGGAGACAGGGCTTTGGGGATGTCCTGATTCCCAATTCTCCAGAAGGAGGTAAGAGTACCTGACTACCTACGTCAGGCTTGGCACAAAGGAGTATTTTCTTCTTTCTTCCCTCTCACAGAAAACAAAATGTAAACATGTACCTGTCAGAGCAATTTCTAAACAGGCACTAAATGAACTAAGTTTGGAACTGGAAGCAATAAAGCTGCTTCAGACTGAGGTTATGCCTGAGCTAATTGCCCAGGTGGAGTGCCATGCTTGAGAGGCTACAGTGCTCCAAGTAATTGTAAACTTACCTGCTCGGGGATGTCTAACATATTGCTTCATTGTAATATTTAGACATAACTCAAATGAATCATCAAAAAAGCCAGAAAATATCAAAACTGAAGTTCTTTGAGTTATTTTATATGATCACCTGTGGTATGTGCCTTGCAGTAGCATTCTTAATTGCCCAGCAACTGTGTATTATTTCTGTGGGATCACTGCCTCATTCATTGAACACACTTCGTGTCAAGTCTAAGCTGCACAGTGAATTGCCATGATATAAAGCATTGTGTATTATACTCTGTAATGTCTGAATGATGTCTTGTGAAACAGGATGATGTCTACTGCTTCTTGCACTGAAATAGGTATGTAGTGTTCAGTAAATGGATTAAAGATCAGCTGCAAGGTAAAAATGACTTTCATGGACATCTGGCTTTCATCCCTTTCATTGTGAGGGACTTTGAATGACTTGCTGGAAGATCCTAAGAAAGTCTCCATTTCAATTACCTGCTAGTAAAATGGGGGGTCATAATACTTACTGGTTAAAAAACAGGAGTTTTCTTAATTCGTAGTGTATAAATCTTTATGAAACAAAATAAAATCTAACAGAGCATCAAATGAAAATCTAAGAACAATAGCAAAATTTTTATTCATTGAAGGGCTTGGCCACTATGAAGCACAGGAGCCACAGTTCTGAACAATCAACATACAAAGGTAGTGCTGTATACTTTTTGCTTTCAACAATGAGGCAAAACCATTATATGATACCCCAAAACTGTGGTCTAATTATCACACAAATTACTCAGTGCCATATCATGACTTTTGAATGTTTTGCTTTACAGACCTCTCATGTTCTAATGTAGCTTTCCATAGTTTGACTCTTCCATCTGTTAATGTATTTGAAGGTAAAACAATATCTTTTCAATAACCTATCCTTAAATAAGCTGTCTAGAAAAAGAAACAGGAGCACAGGTGATATTTGC